>JANFOE010002122.1:0-15000 GCA_025667525.1 Glebionis coronaria | reverse complement strand
CATACACAGATTCAATTGTGGGAAGAAAGAAGTACATAACTCGATGACCTGCTCATATATATATATAGTTACTTATTAGTAGATGTAAACATGTGTACCATGTTCTGTATCTGATATTGTTAGCTTTTTTGTGTTTTTTGTAACTACAACTTTGTATTGAATAATTTCAAGCATTAATGGATGAATAATTGAGCTAATTTTCACCAATTATGACCCTTGTGCGTGATTTAAGTTTCCTTATATTAGTAGGATGATTGAAAATGAAGTTTATGCCAAAGATGTAATGGGTGAGGCTAGATTTTGTCTTATCAGATATAATGGTTTTTTAGTAGTTGGTTTTTAGATAAAAAATGATCATATAAGACAATTCATTTAATTCATATATAATTTTGATATATACAAATATCAACCGAATAGCAAAATACATGATTCGTATAACAATTTCAATTAATAACACCATAAACTAGAGTATTTCTTGTGAAAATGATAATGGGATAGTACCAATTTATTACAAGATGTAATACAACATGAACCATCAAACCACTGATTTCACAGTTACTACTTTTGTTAGTTTTAGGAACAGGCTAGTACATAACTAAAATCATAATCTAATTGACAACTTGATACATGGAAACGATGAACCCCAATCACATGACTATCTCTTTAAATCAATAGAGTTTTAGTACAATAGCACCTAGCCGTCAGACCATCAAAGTGTTGATCATTTATAAACATTAAAATATAACAAAATAAACTTCAAATAATACACGACCAAAACTAGGTCTACATTAAGCAAAAAACAATTGTACGACTCAATTCACATCAAGTTGCACATTCATGTAAACTTTCTCACTGAACAAACAACACATAATAGCATCTTTTCTTGATCTCTCTTATCAGATGGGTACTTGACAACCTGATGTGAGTGCTTCGGAAAAAAAAACAGGATTGTCTGGTAGTTTTAAGTTGCAATTCTTTATGTCAAACCGTCTGTTGACAGCCTTTGACATTCCATCAACCTGTAAAATCTTTCCTTTTCACTGCACATACAAAAGAGGTTCAATTACATAATGGAATGTCATTATTATTTACGCATCTTATTGATATAAACAATGGAAACGAGTTTACTGCTAACAGACCATGAAAGACTTATTCAAAAGCTAACAAAAACTATCTTGCGCTAATTGTCAGATTTATAATGTACATATTGAGCATTGATTGTTTTGTAGTTCGGGGACTCATAAATTCATTAAAAAAATTTAAACCACTCTTGTATACCACACTCGAGTCCTACAATACTTACAACTAATTTCTTAAAAGGTGCATTTCATTTTTCAAAAGAACAACCAGCATTCTAGATTTATCCCAAGCTAAAATTCAGTATAAGTATCCCACTAAGATATATCTATTTCAAAAGTTCTGGTTTCAGCCCTCAGCTTTATACACATATTCCACTAAGATGTATCTTTTTCAAGATAAACATCTCTAAGTTATTTTTCTAAATATATGTAGTGTAGCATCAGGTACTGATCTTTTTGCTAGATATCTTAGATACAAGTGTTCAGTCTCTATATTACCATTATAGTTAATAGAATATTCCACTTTAAGATTGAATGATTGTGGAAAGTAGTCAAAGTACTAGTAGAGTAACCTATACATGGGAGCAATCAGTTGAACAAAAGCCTTCACTGTCCATTCAAACCAATAGTATAATTCGCAAACCGATGCCCTAGTACAATTCTCAAAACGATGCACTAGTAAAATTCTCAAACCAATGCCCTAATACAATTCTCAAATTGATGCGCTAATATAATTCTCAAACTGATGCCCTAGTACAATTCTCAAACTGATGCCCAAGTACAATTCTCAAACTGATGCCTTAGTACAATTCTCAAACTGATGCCCTAGTACAATTTTCAAACAAATGCTTTACAACACTATTAGAACGTACATAGTACTTATTAAAAAATACTCTCTTACTTAATAACGAATGAATATATAACTTTTTTCATAAAGGTAACACAAACTAGTTCCCTATCCAAATACGTTGTTTGCATTCAAAACAGTAACACAAACTAGATTCTCTATATTACTTCTAACAATACCTAAATACGTATGTTTGCATTCCAAATAGTATCATATAGTTATATAATGTACCTTCAGCTACTCTCATATAGATCTTTGAAACCTTTAACAAGCTGGGCAAACACGCTCACGATTTGAATTCTCCATACCTTCTAGTTTTGCCATAGCCTCTGCCCACATTATCCGATTTTCTGTGCAACAATTTAAATAACCATCTATGTTAGAAACATATACCTTAATGCTAACTGATATAAAATATTTTTACGCTGATTCCCTAAAACAGTTTTGAATTGATGCCCGAATTTTTTTTAAAACTAATGCCCGATTTTTTTTGAAGTGATGCCCGAAAATATTTTTGAACTGATGCCCGAAAACATTTTTGAATTAATGCTCTGAAACATTATTAACAATAAATTTTTTAGAGAAAAAAGTGTGCAATGTCAAAAATCTTATATAGGGGAGCAATCTCTTATCATTCAATAATAAGCATATACGTTTCAAATTAATTCCATTTGAAATGATAAAAATGAAAATGAGTTGATTGTATAATACTTTACCTTAAGGTATATGTCGATTGCGAGATAAATGTCGTCATGGGTTGATCTAAGTAAAGTTGAAACAATATCAGCAAGATCAACAAACTTTAACAATGCATATTATGATCCCTTGCAATTTTAGCCAAGTAACCAGTTATAATATAAACGGATAATCACCTATAGATAATTGGGTGCATTACTATAATAAAACGGATAGACTAAAGTACCTCAAACGAATACCCCTAAAATACAAATAGATGCAATAAAGTACCTTAAATTGATGGACCAAACATACGTGTAAATCCTCTAATGTGTTAGAAGATGCACGACACAAAACAAACATATGCACTAACATAATCATACTACATACTGTGACAACCCGTCAATTTCAGGTCGTTATTTTAATCTCGACTATTACGTATTACGTGTTTACTTTAATGAGAATTTTAATTTATCGACTAACCGAGAAGGTTATGACTTGAAACTAGCGTAAGAATGTCGATTAGATGAAAACCGACAAGGAATATGTTAGGTATCGATATTATATTCTCAAATAATCATAAAAATGATTTTTATTATATTTAATCGTTATTTCTCGTGTTTTACGTTTTAACGAATGACGATAACTATTAGTGATCGCGATACCGACGGATGCCCAAAAATTTACGTTTTATTATCGAATGTCTCATATTGTATATTTTCGACGTTTTCGATTTAATTGCGTTTTAAGTCGTGTCGAAGCCTTGTTATTGTATTTTCAAGCGTTTTAACTTTCGAAAAGTATTTTTTTTGCGAAACCCGAGCCCCGTAAATATTTTTAAAATTTACAATTTACATTTTATACCTTGTAAACTACTTACTTACATTATTGGACCAAAAGAATGCACTTTTGACAAAATCTACCCTCACCCCACTATTTAAAGATTTTCCACTAACTCATTTTATTTAAATAATTCATTTTTAACAAAAACTCACAAAATCTCTCTCTCCCCCTCCTTGTTTTTCCGTCCACCTCCAACAACAAAACCCTCTCAAAAATTTTGATTTACTTTGAATCAAGCAAAACTAAAACAAGACCCATCTTGGAAATTTGATTAGCTTCAATTTGGTATAAAAATTTCCCACATGCATCCACTTATTTTTTAATTTCAAATTTTTGATGATGAACATCATTTTGATCCATTTCTATGGTTATATTAGTTGTTATTATTATTATATTCATAGTGGGTTATTGTTGCATGCAAGATTTTTATATATTTAATTTTTGTGAGATTAAATTTGAGGGTGTTATGGGTTAGTTAGATGTGTTAGTGTGATATTAGGATCATATTAGGACCATAGGAATTGTTGGAATGGGTCGAAAAATTGTTTTGGTATGATTTTAAGATAGTCTATTTTAGGAAGTAACTTTAAGGCCATTTTTGAAATTGTTACTGTGATAAAATTGGTAAACTAATAAGATAGGGTCGTAGAGAATTTCGTTAGCTTCGATTTGAGCTAAAGTAGAGCTTCTAACTCATTACGAGCGAAACGTTATGCTACTTTTAGTATTTGTGTACCGGGAGACGGGTATCGGCACAATCCGAAAATTGTTGTCGATATTTGGAACGAATCTCGGGGACTATAAAATGAGTTTTAAAAATTTTCAAGGGTTGTTGTAAGTTGATAAACCTCAGGTTATGAGTCTATTTTCAAACCCGAGTGTCGTTTTTGCAAACGGAATTGTTTAGATAAGTCAAAATGGTTTTACAAGACAAAGGCGTAAAACTGTCCTGTTTTTGCAACACGAAGGTGTGACGGGCAGAAGGTCTTAGAAGTAATATTTTTGAATGAAATTTAAACTGAGTCTTATTCATATTATGTGTGAGTTTGTCACCAAGTTTCGTCGAAATCGGACATGTCTAGATAGGTTAGATTGGTGTGTACATTTGGAGTGTATATGCTGAGTGGTATTTTGGACACGTAGTTCAATACTTGTGTGGCGTGAGTTGAGTATTCACTATTGGATATGGTGACTTACTCAAGTGTTAAGTCATTATATAAATGACTTAGCTACTGGTCCGAGGGAAGTAAAATGATGGTTTGACTTGCGTTGACTTGGCGTCTTATGACGGGTCAATGTCGAGGGTGTAAGTGTCTAAAAGAATAAGTGTTGAATAAAAGGGTATAGAAGTACACTTATATTTTTGTTATTTTTCGGGATTCTCATGGTCATTTGAAATTGACTTTCGTATTATTTAAGTATTATTTATACTTGATTCGTTTATTAACGAACGCGCCTTAATTGGTAGGTTGCGGTCTTCGTGTTTAACGGGCATCACAAATCGTCGGCGATCGTCACATTTCTACTATCGTACCAAGGTGAGTCTATAGCCTCGCTTTAACATGTTTACTTGTTTTATAAAACCCGCGAGGGGAATAACATGCTTGTTTTATTAAGATAAAAGAGGTACGACGAGAAGTTGTGGAAACCCTTATTATTGGAAAAACATTTATTGATAAATGAAGGGTACAACGAGAAGTTGTGGTAAACCCTCATTCTTTTAAAATTGAACACAAAGGACCCGATTGTATGCTTAGATGAAAGTTGTTATACAAGTTTGTTTAGCCTTAAAAGACCCATGAATCGTGAATTGTTAATCGAAAGGAACGCTAATACTATGGATAGATCTATCGGGGTGACTCCCAGTCCGGTCGCGACTAGCTATCGCGTGGTGTTGTGATGCACCAGTAATGAAACATCGGATGCATTTGTATAAGAGAAATATACGCACTTGGCTAGGTGTGTTGGGCTGAAATAATATATGTTAACGTTCAATTTCACGAGACTTATGAAATAACAACGATAATTATGTCTGATCCACATGATTGTCAACCACGGAAAGGTTTATTCAGAATACTTGTGTTCGTTTATTTAATTTAAACTCTATAGATTCACTCAACATTTTTGTTGACTTTATAGCATGTTTTATCTCAGGTCCATGAAGAAGGCACTCAAGGAAGGCGGTTTCACGTAGCTTGCTAAATTAAAAATGTTTTGGCCCGCTTTACTAAACTATGTCCATTCTAAGAAACTTTTATTGTTTGGTTGGTTGTGTAAACTTAAAACTATTTGGGACCGTGTGTGAACTGTTTTATTTTTAAACAAATGAATGGATGTATGTTTTGTTAAAACGACTCATTTTGAGGCGTTTTCTGTGATATTAAGGTTGAACCATGATAGTAACACCCAATGACCCTTCCGCTGCTATGACCCGAAATTGGGGGTGTTACAGATTGGTATCAGAGCTCAAGTTCTAGAGAACGAAAAGATTTTCCAAAAATAAAATTTTGAAATCTTTTGACTATAACATCTGCAAGCGAAACCTCCGAGTTGCCAATGGACGAGAATAAGAAAAGTATATATATATGTTATACATATTTAATTATTAATTATGCTTAAAGCATAATGAAATTACATTTACTTATAAATGTTAATTATTTGATTATTATAATACTAATACGTGATTTATAAACGACGCTGATTGTCACAATAGAAATCCCTGTCTTTTGACTCATTCCTCGTGAATCTTCGTTCCTTGTCTAAATTCTATTCCTTATTCTATCATCCATTCTTGTTTCTTTTCATCTATCTATTCTTATTCTGTGTTATTCATGTTTTGTTATCACAAGCGTTGAATGAATACTCATTTTGATGTGAATTGTGTAACAGGATCATGTCGCCTAAACAGTTGACTGAGACTCAGTTACGTGCTATAGTAGCTGATCAATTTCAGATATCTATGAATGCATTTATGGCAAACTTGAATAATGGAGCTGGAGGATCTGGTGGAGCTGGTGGATCCGGTGGAGCTGGTGGATCCGGTGGAGCTGGTGGATCTGGTGGAGCTGGCGATACTGGAGCTGGCAACACTGGAGCTGGTGCTACTGGAGCTGGCGCTACTGGAGCTGGCAATACTGGAGCTGGCGCTACTGGAGCTGGTAATGCGGGAGCTGGCAATGCTGGTGCTAGGACTGGTGATGCTGATAGACCAGTGATTCCTGAAAACAAGAAGTGCAATTATACCTCGTTCATGAAATGCAAACCTCCAACTTTTAAGGGTACTAAAGGTGTTGTTGGGTTAATGCAATGGTTTGAGAAATTGGAATCCGTGTTTCGATTTAGTGGAAGTGAGGAAGGAGATAAAGTGATGTTTGCATCTGCTACTCTTCAAGGGCGAGCATTAACTTGGTGGAATGGAAGAATGGCATCATTGGGTATGGATGTTGCTTATGCTACACCTTGGGTTGAGGTAAGAAGGTGGATGACTGAGGAATTCTGTCCAAGGAGTGTTATTCAGAGGTTAGAACAGGAACTGTATCAGCTGAGACTGAAGGGTACTGACATCGATGGATACACCAACAGGTTCCATGAACTTGCTCTACTTTGTCCAAACAAAGTTAACCCTGAATACTTGAAGGTAGAGCAGTATATTTGAGGCTTACCTACCAACATCCGTGGGGATGTGACCTCATCTAAACCTGCCAATATTGATGAAGCTGTTCGTATGGCCTACCAACTAATGGGTCAAATCATCCAAGACAAGGCTGATGGTGTTTCTGAAGGCAACAAAAGAAGAGCTGAACATGACAGTGATGATCGTGGTGATAACCGTCAATCTCACAGCAGAAATCAAAACCGAAGGAGGGGTAACGCTAATGCGATGACTGAAGCTACAACTGCGGACAAGGGAACCAGATGTCAACGCTGCAAGAAGTCTCATACTGGTGAATGTGCTAAGTGTGGAAAGTGCAACAAGTTAGGTCACAAGACTGAAGACTGTTGGGGACCAGGAAAGAAGGGAGTGACGTGTTATAACTGCCAAGGTAAAGGTCACATGAGGAACCAATGCCCTCAACCTCCGAAGAATGCACGTGGTGGAGATAACCAAGGAAAAGCTTATCAGTTGGGAGAAGCCGAAGCGAAGCAAAACCCGAAAGTTGTCACTGGTACGTTTTTACTGAACAACCGTTATGCTACAGCTTTATTTGACTCTGGTGCGGACAAAAGCTTTGTGTCTACAAGTTTTAGTACCTTAACTGATATCAAACCGGTCGAATTAGACGCAAGTTATGAGGTAGAACTAGCTGATGGTAAATTAGTGAGTACCAATCGTGCGCTCCTAGGATGTTCTCTTAATCTCTTGAACCGTATTTTTAAGATAGATTTGATGATTGTTGAATTGGGAAGTTTTGATATTATTATCGGAATGGATTGGTTATCCAAGTATAACGCGTCTATCTTGTGTGGAGAAAAGAAAGTTAGGATTCCCTTAGATGACAAGACCATGGTTATCGAAGGTGATCAACGTAATTCACGACTAAAAATCGTTTCGTGCATTAAGGCTCGTAAGTATATCGAAAGAGGGTGTGAGTTATTCCTAGCTAAAGTAGTGGAGAAAGAATCGAAGGAGAAACGTGTTGAAGATGCACCTGTTATCCGCGACTTTCCTGAAGTGTTTCCGGAAGATTTGCCTGGACTTCCTCCCCCAAGGCAAGTAGAATTCCAAATTGACCTAATTCCTGGTGCTGAACCCGTGGCTCGTACGCCATATCGTTTAGCACCATCCGAGCTGAAGGAGTTATCTGTGCAATTGCAAGAGCTATCTGATAAAGGTTTTATACGACCGAGTTCGTCACCTTGGGGAGCTCCTGTCTTATTCGTTAAGAAGAAAGATGGTTCGTTTCGTATGTGTATTGATTACCGAGAGCTGAATAAGCTGACGATCAAGAATCGTTATCCGCTTCCAAGAATTGATGATTTATTTGATCAACTTCAAGGTTCTCGTGTTTTCTCCAAGATTGATCTTCGTTCTGGTTACCATCAACTTCGCATACGTGAGGAAGATATTCCTATTACGGCGTTTAGAACTCGTTATGGTCATTATGAGTTTCTGGTTATGCCTTTTGGTTTGACTAATGCACCTGCTGTATTCATGGACTTAATGAATCGCATTTGTAAGCCGTATCTTGATAAATTCGTGATCGTTTTCATAGATGATATTCTAATCTACTCCAAGAGCAATGAAGAGCATGCCGAACACTTAAGGATTATCTTGAACTTGTTGAAGAACGAAAAGTTATACGCTAAGTTCTCAAAGTGTGATTTTTGGCTTAACTCTGTACAATTTCTCGGACACGTGATTGATAAAAGTGGAGTACATGTTGATCCTGCAAAGATCGAAGCCATCAAGAATTGGAGTGCTCCGACTACTCCAACTGAAGTTCGACAATTTCTAGGTTTGGCTGGTTATTACCGAAGGTTTATTGAAGGATTCTCTTTGATATCGAAACCATTAACTAAGCTGACTCAGAAGAATAAATCGTACGTGTGGGGCGATGATGAAGAAGAAGCTTTCCAAACCCTGAAGATGAAACTCTGTAGTGCGCCGATTTTATCGTTACCTGAAGGAAGTGAAGATTTTGTTTTTTATTGCGATGCATCTCTTAGAGGATATGGTGCTGTTCTCATGCAACGTGAAAAGGTGATCGCATATGCCTCTAGACAATTAAGGAAGAATGAGGAGAACTACACTACCCATGACTTGGAATTGGGCGCTGTGGTTTTTGCTCTACGACTTTGGAGACATTATCTGTATGGTACGAAGTGTACAGTATTCACTGATCATAAAAGCCTACAATACATATTGGATCAAAAGGAGCTGAATATGAGGCAACGTCGATGGGTTGAACTATTGAGTGATTACGACTGCGAAATTCGTTATCATCCAGGAAAGGCGAACGTGGTAGCTGACGTGTTAAGTCGAAAGGAAAGGGAGAAACCGATTCGAGTGCGTGCCTTGGTGGTGACAGTTCATAATAACTTACCTGAGCAGATTCGGAACGCACAAGTCGAAGCATGCAAAAAGGAAAATATTGCTGCCGAAAGATTTAGAGGAGACGGTGAAACATTTGAGACGCGAGCCGATGGTATCAAATGTTTGAGAGGTCGAATTTGGTTACCATTCTTCGGTGGACTAAGAGACTTGATTATGTTAGAATCTCATAAGTCCAAGTATTCTATTCATCCTGGATCGGACAAAATGTTCCAAGACTTGAAAAAGTTATACTGGTGGCCGAATATGAAAGCTGATATTGCAACATACGTCGCGAAATGCTTAACATGTGCAAAAGTGAAAGCCGAATATCAGAAGCCGTCAGGATTACTCGTCCAACCTGAAATTCCAGTCTGGAAATGGGAGCGAATTACGATGGACTTCATCACAAAACTCCCAAGGACACCGTCTGGGTTCGATGCAATTTGGGTTATTGTCGATCGTTTAACTAAATCCGCTCATTTTATTCCAATCAACGAGAGGTTTGGTTTGGAGAAACTCGCCGATATTTATCTGAAGGAAATCGTGTGCAAGCATGGTGTTCCTATTTCAATCATTTCCGATAGAGATAGTCGTTCTGCTTCTGGATTTTGGAGATCACTTCAAAAGTCGTTAGGAACCAATTTGGATATGAGCACAGCCTATCATCCGCAAACTGATGGGCAAAGCGAAAGAACAATTCAAACTTTGGAGGATATGCTATGTGCTTGTGTGATAGACTTTGGAAGTAGCTGGGATAAGCACTTACATTTGGCCTAATTCTCGTACAATAACAGTTATCACGCGAGTATTAAATCTGCAACTTTTGAAGCATTGTATGGGAGAAAATGTAGATCACCCGTTAGCTGGAGTGAGGTTGGTGATGCCCAACTCACTGGACCAGATTTGATTAGAGAGACGACGGATATGATTGTGCAAATCAAGAATAGGTTGTTGTCTGCTCGAAGCCGACAGAAGAGTAATGCGGATGTGAGAAGAAAACCATTGGAGTTTAACGTGGGAGATAAGGTTATGCTGAAGGTATCACCATGGAAAGGTGTTGTACGATTTGGAAAACGTGGGAAGTTAAGTCCTCGTTATATCGGACCATTCAAGGTTACATCTAGAGTAGGACCCGTGGCATACCAACTTGAACTACCACAAGAACTGTATGGGATTCATAACACTTTTCATGTGTCGAATCTGAAGAAGTGTTTATCCGATGAAGAACTCGTTATACCGTTAGACGAGGTTAGGGTTGATAAAAAGCTGCACTTTATTGAAGAACCAGTCGAGATCATGGATCGCGAGGTCAAGCAACTGAAGCAAAGCCGAATACCTATCGTCAAAGTTCGATGGAACTCTCGGAGAGGACCGAGTTTACTTGGGAACGAGAAGACCAAATGTGGAAGAATTACCCTCATCTATTTGATTTCAACAAGCGATCGGGCAAGAACGCAAGTTGATCTTCGAGGGCGAAGATCCTAATTTGGTGGGGATGATGTGACAACCCGTCAATTTCAGGTCGTTATTTTAATCTCGACTATTACGTATTATGTGTTTACTTTAATGAGAATTTTAATTTATCGACTAACCGAGAAGGTTATGACTTGAAACTAGCGTAAGAATGTCGATTAGATGAAAACCGACAAGGAATATGTTAGGTATCGATATTATATTCTCAAATAATCATAAAAATGATTTTTATTATATTTAATCGTTATTTCTCGTGTTTTATGTTTTAACGAATGACGATAACTATTAGTGATCGCGATACCGACGGATGCCCAAAAATTTACGTTTTATTATCGAATGTCTCGATATTGTATATTTTCGACGTTTTCGATTTAATTGCGTTTTAAGTCGTGTCGAAGCCTTGTTATTGTATTTTCAAGCGTTTTAACTTTCGAAAAGTATTTTTTTTGCGAAACCCGAGCCCCGTAAATATTTTTAAAATTTACAATTTACATTTTATACCTTGTAAACTACTTACTTACATTATTGGACCAAAAGAATGCACTTTTGACAAAATCTACCCTCACCCCACTATTTAAAGATTTTCCACTAACTCATTTTATTTAAATAATTCATTTTTAACAAAAACTCACAAAATCTCTCTCTCCCCCTCCTTATTTTTCCGTCCACCTCCAACAACAAAACCCTCTCAAAAATTTTGATTTACTTTGAATCAAACAAAACTAAAACAAGACCCATCTTGGAAATTTGATTAGCTTCAATTTGGTATAAAAATTTCCCACATGCATCCACTTATTTTTTAATTTCAAATTTTTGATGATGAACATCATTTTGATCCATTTCTATGGTTATATTAGTTGTTATTATTATTTTATTCATAGTGGGTTATTGTTGCATGCAAGATTTTTATATATTTAATTTTTGTGAGATTAAATTTGAGGGTGTTATGGGTTAGTTAGATGTGTTAGTGTGATATTAGGATCATATTAGGACCATAGGAATTGTTGGAATGGGTCGAAAAATTGTTTTGGTATGATTTTTAGATAGTCTATTTTAGGCAGTAACTTTAAGGCCATTTTTGAAATTGTTACTGTGATAAAATTGGTAAACTAATAAGATAGGGTCGTAGAGAATTTCGTTAGCTTCGATTTGAGCTAAAGTAGAGCTTCTAACTCATTACGAGCGAAAAGTTATACTACTTTTAGTATTTGTGTACCGGGAGACGGGTATCGGCACAATCCGAAAATTGTTGTCGATATTTGGAACGAATCTCGGGGACTATAAAATGAGTTTTAAAAATGTTCAAGGGCTGTTGTAAGTTGATAAACCTCAGGTTATGAGTCTATTTTCAAACCCGAGTGTCGTTTTTGCAAACGGAATTGTTTAGATAAGTCAAAATGGTTTTACAAGACAAAGGCGTAAAACTGTCCGGTTTTTGCAACACGAAGGTGTGACGGGCAAAAGGTCTTAGAAGTAATATTTTTGAATGAAATTTAAACTGAGTCTTATTCATATTATGTATGAGTTTGTCACCAAGTTTCATCGAAATCGGACATGTCTAGATAGGTTAGATTGGTGTGTACATTTGGAGTGTATATGCTGAGTGGTATTTTGGACACGTAGTTCAATACTTGTGTGGCGTGAGTTGAGTATTCACTATTGGATATGGTGACTTACTCAAGTGTTAAGTCATTATATAAATAACTTAGCTACTGGTCCGAGGGAAGTAAAATGATGGTTTGACTTGCGTTGACTTGGCGTCTTATGACGGGTCAATGTCGAGGGTGTAAGTGTCTAAAAGAATAAGTGTTGAATAAAAGGGTATAGAAGTACACTTATATTTTTGTTATTTTTCGGGATTCTCATGGTCATTTGAAATTGACTTTCGTATTATTTAAGTATTATTTATAATTGAGTCGTTTATTAACGAACGCGCCTTAATTGGTAGGTTGCGGTCTTCGTGTTTAACGGGCATCACAAATCGTCGGCGATCGTCACATTTCTACTATCGTACCAAGGTGAGTCTATAGCCTCGCTTTAACATGTTTACTTGTTTTATAAAACCCGCGAGGGGGATAACATGCTTGTTTTATTAAGATAAAAGGGGTACGACGAGAAGTTGTGGAAACCCTTATTATTGGAAAAACATTTATTGATAAATGAAGGGTACAACGAGAAGTTGTGGTAAACCCTCATTCTTTTAAACTTGAACACAAAGGACCCGATTGTATGCTTAGATGAAAGTTGTTATACAAGTTTGTTTAGCCTTAAAAGACCCATGAATCGTGAATTTTAATCGAAAGGAACGCTAATACTATGGATAGATCTATCGGGGTGACTCCCAGTCCGGTCGCGACTAGCTATCGCGTGGTGTTGTGATGCACCAGTAATGAAACATCGGATGCAATTGTATAAGAGAAATATACGCACTTGGCTAGGTGTGTTGGGCTGAAATAATATATGTTAACGATAATTATGTCTGATCCACATGATTGTCAACCACGGAAAGGTTTATTCAGAATACTTGTGTTCGTTTATTTAATTTAAACTCTATAGATTCACTCAACATTTTTGTTGACTTTATAGCATGTTTTATCTCAGGTCCATGAAGAAGGCACTCAAGGAAGGCGGTTTCACGTAGCTTGCTAAATTAAAAATGTTTTGGCCCACTTTACTAAACTATGTCCATTCTAAGAAACTTTTATTGTTTGGTTGGTTGTGTAAACTTAAAACTATTTGGGACCGTGTGTGAACTGTTTTATTTTTAAACAAATGAATGGATGTATGTTTTGTTAAAACGACTCATTTTGAGGCGTTTTCTATGATATTGAGGTTGAACCATGATAGTAACACCCAATGACCCTTCCGCTGCTATGACCCGAAATTGGGGGTGTTACACATACGCACAGATAGAGGTGACAAATCTTGCCCATTTTGATAAATATGGGCACTTTTTGCCCATTTTCAAAAAAGATGAGGCATTTTTGTTCATTATTTATTATTAATGGGCTAAACGGGCGCATATGTAAGAAACTTATGGGCTTAATGGCGTACATGTAAAACACTAATTAGGCTACTCGGCGGATATTTTATATTTAGTTTTTTTCCCTGATTTTAAACAAGTACTTTTATTTTTTAATTTTACGTGTTTATATGTCTTTTTTCTCATTTTAGCTTTCGCCCGCCCCGTTATGCCCGTGCCCGTTTAGCCCACGCCTGTTTGGCCCGCCACCCGTTTAGCCCGTCACCCGTTTAGCCCGTCACCCGTCTAGCCCGCCGCCTGTGTCCGCCCGCCCGTTTTGGCACCTCTACACACAGAACACATTGTTTATTGACAGTAACAGATGCAATAAGCTACTGAACTCAACAATAAAGAGGTAATAATATGATAACAGTAATCTATCTTGTGAGTCTTTAATGTGACAAAAAAATATGCAATAAAATGTAATTTATATAAGCAAAATCACTAAATGTCATTCCCTTCCATAATAACACAATTTATGTTGTAATTTTCAAACTATGTCTTAAATTAATATAGAATTTAAAAAATCAGTAATTATAAACTTACAATTAAGATAATATCTATGGTTTGATTTCATTGTTCTTCGAGGTTAGCAGATGGTATGGCGTGCGGTGTAGGTGGTTCAAGCAATTCTGGTGTCGGTGGAGACTATACTGGCAATGAGTGTTGTTATGGGTTCAAATAATTGACTGCGTGGAGATTAAGACGTCGGGGATGACTACGGAAAAGATCTGACGTTGACGATGGATTGTGGAGTTGACGATAGCGACGCTCCGACGATGATGGTTGATATGGTGAACTAGGGATTAGTATGTGTTTAGATCGGCAGTTGGTGATTTGAGATAAGTTTTGGTGACTTTGGCAAGTTTACCCCCTCTGCTTTTTCTTAATTTTCACTATTTACCTTTCGTTTTGATATGTTACAAAAAGTACCCTGCTTATTTGTTTTCTAGGTTTTTCACCAAAAAGTGGTTTTTCTCTAGATCCCACCCCTATATGTATGTATATATATATATATATATATATA
>JANFOE010002121.1:0-64500 GCA_025667525.1 Glebionis coronaria | reverse complement strand
CAATGATTAGTATTTGTTTTAGATTAAAATATATTCGCACTTGATATGAAGAATTCACGGGATACCGCTTCTTGGTCATATGCGGACTTTCATATTTTGTATTGGCCAAATGTTAGATATGTTTTTTTATCAACTTTTATTTTTTTGTTTATACTAAATATGTAGCGAAAAAGTTATTGTCATTAAAAATGTGCCATCAAACTTATCGTGTCACAAATTTAGATTGTCAAAAAAATGTGCTAGAAAATTCGTGTGTCATTATAAATATATAAACAAACTACGTGTGTCACAAAAAATGTGTTAAAAGATTAATGTGTCATTAAAATATATCAAAAGAGTACGTGTGTCATTACAAATATATCAAAAGAGTGTGTGTGTCAAAAAAAAAATATGCTACAGTATTAGCGTCTCATTATAAGAAACCTCATGTTTTCCAAAAAAATGTGTCAAAAAATTAACGTACTACTAAAAATATATTACAACTTTATGTGTGTCAAGTGATTTATTTTGCAATAAAATGTGTCAAAAAAATTAGTGTCACTACAAAATTTTATGTGTTCCAAATCAATCATTAAAGAAACATGTATACCAAAAGTAAGAAAAAAGACAAAAAAATTGCAATATAATATAGGTAGGTTGTAAAAGTTGAAAAAAAGGTAACCACCTGGAGGGAGAGAGCTACGTTAATGCGCATTAAAATCTCATTGTAGTAAAAAAAAAAGACACTAACTTTTCAATGAATTACAATATTGCCACTATTTATATTTTCTCAATTGGAATTAAATGTCATTCAAGATGAGTGTATTCAACGGCTCAGATTGGTTCTCATTGTTTTTACTTTAAGGATGCTTATCACAATAACGCCACTCTATATATATATATATATATACTAGTTGCAAAACCCGCCCGATGGGCGGGTTATGACGTCTAATTACGTTTACTTTTTTTGTTTGACTAAATATTAATTTTAAAAAGTTATTGTTTCTTAAGCATAGCATAATCATTTGTCTAATTTTATTATGTTGAAAGTGGGACAAATAGTTGTTTGTGTAAGAATTAGTTACTTGTTAAAAAGAAATTAGCCTTCGACCCAATGTACGATTTTCGTGATACAATAAAATAATATAATTTTAAGTTGTGGGTTTGTTTTGGGAATATCATTTATAAAAACATTAAGTAAAAGTAAATGAATTATTAACATAAAGAATTATTTACCGAATGTACTAAAAAAGAAAAGCAAACAATAGTATCGATAAGGATATAATATATATTGTCAAGTTCAAATGAAAATGTTCTTTGTACACAAGTTGGTTGTTGATTTTCTGTTTTTAGCATCCTATCCACATTCCACAACAAAGAATTATCAATCTCTTCTTATTGTCGACTTCTGAAATAGCGATACATAATTAGCCAGGGTCTCGAACTTTCATCAATCCTTTCTATTGAGGTATATCGCTACTACACAAACAACGTTTTCTCACAGCAATATCCGTGGGATATTCCGTGTGAAAGGACCCTTTCCCACAGATTTTCCACAACATATTCCCACAATTTTCTCACGGATGTATAAATAGTGGGAAATCCATGAGAAATTTCCAACGGCTTTTCCACGGATGTATAAATAACAAAAAAGTGTGTGTTCCGTGGGGAAAATTGCCACGACTTTCCCACAACTTTCCCACGAAAAACTTGGTCAATGCTTATGTGAGAAATCTGTGGGAAATTTCCCACAGATTTTCCACGGATACTCTTTTTGTCATTTCGGTGGGAAATCCGTGGGAATATTGTGTTTAATTTCCCACCGTTTTTGTTCCGTAGGAAAAATTTTGTCGGTAAAAATTGTTTGTGTAGTAGTGTATTAATGCAAATGTCTTAATGTCACAAAATAACTATTTATATATAATAGGGTTTTTGGATACTTGTTTCAATTACTTATATATTTTTTTAAAATAAGCTGCCTTACATATTTTTAGTTCAAATCCTTATTTGGTCCAAATTAAATTTCTTAAGAAGTGTTTGTTTTAGCTTATATAATGGGCTTATAAGCCGAAATTAAGTGTGTGGTTAAATTTATATAAATAGGCTTATAAGTTTAATAAATGAGTTTTGATAAGTCAAACAGTTGTGACTTTTATAAGAAAATATATGCTTATATAAAAATAATATATAAAAAAACTTTTATACTCACATTTAATAACTATATCATTTAATATTTAAATGTTTGTTTAATCATTTGTTAATTTTAATAAGCTTAATCAAACACTAAACATGAACTTATAAGATTAAAATATATAAGCAATAAAACGTTTATATAACATAAACCTAAGCCCAACTCATAAGCTTAACCAAATACCCCTTATTTTATATTGGTCACTTTTTTTAACTAAGGGGGAAATAAGTAATTTTTCGGTATCGTGACTCGTGACCATAATGTTAAAACAAAAGGTTTAAAAAAATATGGAACCTAACGTGACAATCCGTCAATTTATGGTTTATATTTTATTCTCAATATTTATTTGAAAACATTATTTTAATGTTATAATATGAACTCACTTATTTTTGGGAAGAAATTTGGATTTTACGTCTTGAAGTAGCATCGACTACGTCTAAATCGGAGGATTCTACGTTACGTGCTTACGTTTACATACACCGTTTTGGTGACAGTCCGACATTTCAGGGAACAAATTTAGAAATAAATTTATCCGTGAATATTATTTTGGAGTTTTAAATTTGTGTTGGTTCATAAACTCACAAATTTACGAGAAGAGATTAGGACTTACGAATATAATTTAACGTCCTTTACGACTAAACCGAAAACCTTAGGATTACGTATTTACGTTTTTGAACTCCGTTTTTGATGAGACAATTTTTATTAGATTCGTTTTGTGCCGTTGATTCATAATTTATAAAAACGTTTTTCGTAAAACGACCCGAGGGCACGCAAATCGAGGAAACTAGAATCGAGGAATACCCGTAAATTAGCGGTATGGGACAAAACAAGTTTATCCCACCCCACTAACTAAATGGGACGGCCAAAGGGACACCACATCATTTGATGTGGCACCCTTGTAACAACAATGCTTACACTTGTAAGCTAAGCTTACAAGTTAAGCATACTTTCCACCAAAACTAGCAAACCTTCACCATTTACTCCATTTTCACATGCAATACCACACACACAACTCTCTCCTTCTCTCTTTGTGCCGTCCAACCTTCACCCTTAAACACCATCATCATACAATTTTTAACCACAAACATTTGTTATAATTAACATATGTTAATCTCCATTCAAAGAGATGAAGATTGGTGTAAGTTATAACATCCAAAGAGGAGTTTCTATGGAGTCTTAGGGCTGATTTTCCACAAGGAGTTCTTGAAGATTGGTGGTCTTGAAGATGGTCTTGGTTTATCACAAGTTTCTCCAGCAAAATCCATGTCTTGATCATAACCTACATCATCATGGTGGTATAAAGATTGTTCTTCCCATCCTCTTGTTATTTTGATTATGAAATCATGTATTTTCTTTCCTATTGTATATGTATATGATGAATATATGATGATAAAAATATTGTGTGGGGATTTGATGTTGATAATCATGGGTAAAAAGATGAAAAACTATATGTAAAAAGGTTAAAATCATGCTTAAAATGATGGCTGTATAAAACAGTAAAGAACCATGTGATGAACTGATAAAATGGCATAGATTAATGGATATACAGTAAGTAATATGTCTTGTACACATGTGAGAGTTGGCCATGCAATGGAATTAGGATGAGTGAGATATGATCAAAACAATATTAGAGTACAAATCTGCATAGACTGTTTTGGACGATTTTTAGAAAATACTTAAAGGCTGATTCAACAGTAGCCATAAGAGTTAAATGGAGCACATATCATGTAGTTTATGCTATAAATATTTGGGCTTCTATCTCTATATAGAACTCTAGATATGGCTATTTTGGTGAACATGAAAGTAAAAATCAGATTTTGGGAAATTAAAGTATAATAGTATTATATAAGCACTCAAATAAAAATAGTATAAAATGTGAATTAAAACCCACTAACTTATATAATACATTTATATAAATATGTATAAGGATAAATAAATGAACATTTTATAAAAATGGTAGTTTGATAAGTTTTATAAGTTATAAAACTATAAACATGATTTTTACGACTTTTTCGGCTATTACCGTAAAATTAACGTTTTTCGCCAATTAAAACTTAGACGATCAAACCCGTCTAATGTAAAGTTTTTAAAAGTCATATACTGATATATAAGTATCTAATACAAGTAAAAACCGATAAAACCCGAACTATAGGACATACGAACATTAACGAGCTAAGTTAGCATATTGGACTAATAATTTAACTAAATAAGTTAAACACTTATAAAAAGTACTTATTGGGCTTAACCCATTTGGGCCCAACATGTAAAGTGTAAATACTGATAATACAAGTATAAAATGGATTAATACAAGTTAAAGAACTTATAATAAGTTTATTGGACTTAAAATATCTAAATAGGTAAAACTAGAAAACTAGTATAAAAGTTATCAACACATAACACTAAAATGAGTAAATGAGAATGTGTAAACCCGCTTGATCATCATATATATATAATCATCATATGTATATATAATTGTTATTTTTATAAAGTCATTGGACAAGAGTCTAAGACGAGTATTATTTGTCTAGGTTTCCGTGATTGAAGCACGTACCGTACATCCGAATTGTTGATAACCCGCTTTCCCACATCAACGTGAGTTCATAGCCTCGCACTCTTTTAAATTTTTTTATGAACTATTTTATAAACCCGCGAGGGAGATAACATGTTAGTTTTTATGAATTAGGACACCATTTTTCCCGATTGTTTGTTTATTGATTTGGACCCGAATTATTGTATGACCCGATGAATGATTAAATGACCCGATAGATGAAATGAAATGGATTATTAAAGTTAGGTTATGTCACTAAAAGTCCCATTAGCATGAATTGTGAACTACCGGGATTTGGTAGACGCTTATGCATATAATAGTACTATTTGGGGACGATCACCCCAGTTCGCGCCTTGACGGTTGATCCCCTTCGTGCCACATTGATTGGTAAGCGAATTTATGTATGAGAAGATTTACATAGCGTGACCTTTGTGACGACACGCAAATTTAGATGGGCAAATGAGTTTCGGGCTAGCTACCCGTTGTTTGTTGTAGTAAGGTAACAATGTCATGCGGCTTATAATAATCCAATTAACGAAATACTACTATACTCACTGAAATACGATATATTGCCTGACTAGCAATACAGGGTCATACTATTGATTTTATGTTTGTGTTTTGGTTTTTCATAACCATATTCATATAACGATTTTTATTTAACTTTATACAACGTTATAAAACGTATTGTATGATGTTTTTTTAACGACAATGGTTCGTATAATGATTTTTAAGGCAAATGCCTATATTATGATTTTCGATAAAGATTTGTATAAAAATGACGTTGGCTATTTTATGGCCTATTACAATGATTTGTACAAAATGATTTTCGGTAATAATTTTATACCGATGTTATGTTGATGGATTTTATTAAACTCTATGAATTCACTCGGCGTTATCGCTGACCTTTTCTTTTAACATGTTTTGTCTCAGGTACTTGAAGGTAATTCTCGGGAAGACAACAAGAATTCATGGCCCGCACTTAAATAATAATTTTCCATTCAAATGCTTTGTAAAACCTGTATGAAATACAATGACTTCGGACCTATGTAAATTTGACATTTATGAATGGAAATGCTTTATTATAAAACGACGTAATTTTTAAGCGTTGCCTATGATGTGAGTAATGTGCTATCCCGTAACACCAACGAGTCTTCCGCTGTATTGAGTTGTATAAATTTGGGGGTGTTACAGTTTGGTACCAGAGCTCTCGTTATAGAGAACGAAAGATTTTTAAAACCAAGGTTTTGAATAAAACATTTCAAAATCTTTTAACTATAAACATTTTTCTAAAAATGTCTAAAAATATTTTGACTATAACGGTGCCGAAGAATTCCTGAGTTACCGACAAGGCCAGACTGAGAAGTGTTATTTTAATATATATATATATATATAACTTGGATTATATATATATATATATGATGTAATTTTATTACATGATTGTTTGATGATTATTTTGATATTTATACGAGGTATTTATACGACGTAGATTGTCACAAGGAACCCTAAATCCCCTAGTAAATTAATCGAAGCTACTCTCGTAGGAATTCTAGCTATCCTAGATCTAAACCAAGTTGTGGATATTTATGATCCCAACAAATGGTTGATATTCGTAGGAATGTTGTTATTAGTTGATTGTGATACTGAAAAAGAATTGGCAAGATTAAATCTGATATCGATGTCATGACGATCTTTCCTTATAGAGTGGAGTTTGACAAAATGTTACCACCTGGAAAGGTGTCATCTGATTCGTAGTCACCCAATTCTTAAATTGAAATCGAAAGGGTGAATGTTGCACTTGAGGCTGTCGTTGGAACCATTACCCAAAAGCCTCATGCCACTAGTACCTTTCCGAGAAGTCTGATTGAATGTATGAGTCATTTCATACTAGTGACTCATTTGATAATTATTGTTGTTAGAGCTATAGGATTGGAAATTAAGTGTTGTTCATATCGAGCTTTTATTTCCCTTTTAAGGTTTAAAAATAAAGTTGAAAGTATTGGAGAATGAGGTAAGATATCGAATTGAGTATAAGTTGATTAAAACTTGAATTAAGTAAAATCTAACCCGTATGGAATATGATATTGTTAAGAGGAAGTCGTTAAGTCCTGTGATTGAATTATAAGGTTTTAAATGATTGTTAGTTTGTGTTAAGTGTTGTTCCTAGGCCATTGTCCACTAACGAGGATGCCCAGTGTCCAAGAAATAAATAGAAGAAATCTTCTTCTGAATTGAGACCGATGGATCTTCTGGGACAAGTGGAACACCTAATGACTCTTGTAGATTAGTATTCATTCTGGTATCCTTTAAAAATAATCCCTAACTTAACTGAGACATCAGTTGGTAGGATGAGTTCTTGGAATTGTATGACATAGTGACACGTAATGTGTTACGGTACAATTTTGACTTGTTTGTGATTAAGGAAAAAGACTATCTTTGATTACTAAATTCTACATATATCGATGTTATCTATCTTTTATTGCTTCATCCTAATGCTCGCATTAGTGATGCAACCACTGAACAAGTACTCGTCTCAATTTGAGTTACGTTGTGAATTATTCTTCCTGAGTGCCATCGAGGACATGAACCTCATGATTAATTGGCTAAGCTCATTTCCTATTATATTGAAGTTAATTCTTGGTGAACAACTTTTCATCACATTTTTGCAGATCACTCGTTGTTTTTATAAGTTAAAATAGTATCCCTTGAGGAAAATTGAATTTTCATCACTATAAGGATTATTCAAAGTGAGATTTATAAGTGATTGTTATCGAAATGAAGTTGTTTATAAAACACCTTGGAAAACTTAATTGTTTTCATAACAAAGAAAATCTTTGTAAATTTATTCTTGATTCTTATTTAAGAATTAAGCATGAAAATGTTTTTATTATAAACATGATGATAAAATTTTGACGAACTGAGTATTGCATCGTTAATCTTAAAATTGTATATAGTTGCGCGCCTACATACAATTTGGAATGGACCATGCAAGACTGATTAGTAGTCACAATAAAACTAATGAATAAACACTACATTTTCTTTGAAGATTGTGAAAGATTAAATTTTATGAGATCTGCAAGAAGTGAAAAATAGGGACATAGTGTTAGGGACACCTACATATGTGCCTGTAGCATCTATTCTTCTGAGTTGAATTTACTCATCTGTGGAATTTGTCTTATTTGACAATTGATATTCCCTTCTTGTCCAATTCTCCCGTGGTGAGATTCTTTGGAAAAGTATCTGATTACCGAGTGTTGATACCCGACTGGATGTATTGACGTTCTTATCATTTCTTATGATTTGATTTCATTTGAATGACCTGGGTAACGATCCGAGGAGCTTTCGAATGCGTACTCAAATTATGAAAACATGGGATATATTCATATTCGTTAAATGTTTTTGTCTGTATCTGATTTGAAATTCTCTCGCATAGATTATGCGTTGACCTTACTCTTTTAAGGTTAGTTATGTCTCCAGATATCCTTGAACTTGTGAAGGATTATGAGTTATTATTAGTCTTTTGAGAAGTTCACATCTTATCGACGGCAATAAAACTGGAAAGTTGATAGTGCCAGTAGAATGGATTGATTGATTATGACATGACGACATTGTCTTAATTAGTGGGAACTCGAATAGAATTCCCCTAAATAATAAGATGTTGATTATCAAAAGTGATGATGACCATATCCTGCATTTAGACTTGAAATTATACCATGAATGGTTGTGAACTAGTTACATATATTGTAATCTAGAAGAATCTAATATGAATTTATTAAAAGATGTTTCTGTTATCTGAAACTTTAGGAGGTATTTATTGGTGAATTACCTAGACTTTTGCCATTAAGGCAGATTGAAATTGGTATTGATTATATTCCCGGTGCTGCACCTGTGGCTTGTGCACTGTACGTCAGCACCATCTAAATTAAAGGAATTACCGTACAACTGAGAGTGTTTTTGGAGAAAGATTTTATTCTACCGAGCTCGTCATCATAAAGAGCTATGGTGTTATCATTCCTTATATTTATAGATTACTGTGAACTGAGTAAATTAACAATCGAAAACGATATCCATAACTCGAAATGGAAGATTTGTTTGATCATTTACAAGGTTCTAGCGTATGTTTTAAAGATTTGATCCACGGCATGGTTATTATCAACTTCGCGTCGGCGAAGAAGATTATTTATTCCAATCACTACATCCGGTATTTGTAATAAACATTATGAGTTTCACGTGATGTCGTTTGGATTGACTAATACACATGTAGCATCCATAAAATTTGGTGAATCTCGTGTGTAGGCTGTAATTTGATAAATTCATGCTCGTGATCATTAAGGACCATTTGTTTGTTTATAAGAATAATAAGGACTTAATAATTAATTATAGACTGCCCTGAATTGGCCGAGTAGTGAAAACCTATACCTTGAATATTTAACATGAGATTTAAGACTTAATCCTTTACATTATTTGACCGTGTGATTAATAGAAAATGGAATATATTGACTCTTCAAAAATTGGAACCATTAAGACTTTGGGTTTTACCGAAAAGGAGGTGCAAATATGTTTTGACAAATGTTTTAACAAAGGATTTTTAAGGGATTATTCCCTTATACCAAGAACATTTAACTAAACTCCTGTTTAGGGGTAAATGTTCATGTATACCTCAAGACAAACTAAGAGAGATTGAGGAAACCATTTAAACCATGACTTAAAATTTGAAACGACAATTTTACTTTTCAACTAAGAAAATTTTGACCAAAGTATAACCAAAGATTTTTTTTTAACATTTACGAATCTTATTAAATATTTTCGATAAATCAGCAAAAAAAATCGTGTTAATTAAATTCAAATTTGTTTTGAACATTTTATTATAACTGGTCGAACTAAGAAATTTAAACTTTTAACGTTTACGTTTCATAAAAACTGAATATTTATTATTTAATTACTTGTAATATTTATCGACGCTTTAAACGTCGGTTTGAGCAAAACTAATAAAAATGATAGTCGAGACGAAACTAAAACTTAGAAAATATGAAGAAAGAAATTTTGAATAAATACGGTCATGATATTTAGTTCATCGAGGAAGATGAATATAATTACGGACACATTATGTAGAAAAGATAAAGAACCAATTAGGACATGTTCCTTAATAATGAAGGTGCAAAATAAATTGCCGGACAATTTAAAAATAACTAATGTTTGTAAGAAGGATAATATAGAAAAAAGGGGTTCACGGCTAAGGTGAGCCATTAGGATTGAGAAGCCGATGGCGCTAAATGATTAAAAGGTCACTTATGGTTGCCTAAATATGGAGGTTTGTGAAATTTAGTTATGTTGGAAACTTGTAAGTATAAGTATTCTATTCCTGTCATTTCTGATTTAATGTATCATTATCAGAAGAAGTTGTACTGATGGCAAATTATGAAGGCAGACATTGCCTCATACATTAGTAAACGTCTAGCTATTGCAAAGGTCATCATCTGAATTTGATTCGATTTGGATCATCGTCGACAGACTGACCAAATCTGCTAATATCATTCTTGTTAATGATAGATTCTCGATGAAGAAATTGACTCTTTGTACTTAAAAGAGTTGTGTAAACATAGTGTGATGTATCAATCATCTCTATTAAGATCCTCGCTTCGCATCGAATTTCTAGAGATTTGCTCAGAAGTCATTGGGAACGAACCTTGATGAGAGTACTATTTATCAACCCAATCGAAGGGACGAGGCAAAGTAACGATACAAAAAAGAAGTCCTGTGTTATGTTTGAATGATTGACCTTTGGTAATAAACTGTAAAATCGTTTTCCTTTGGAGAGATTAGCATTGATAGTTATCGTATTAGGATCGAGATCGAATCTTGTTAGGATCTATATTAGAGCATCTGTAAGCAGGAGTTGGGATGAAGACACCCGACATACACCCATTGTGAGTTGGACATGTCTTTTATGTTTGAGGTTTCCTATGATGGCGAACCAAACCTTACAAAATACTCGACCCGCGAGACCTGAAATGATTGTTGAAATTAGGATCTGATTGTTGACTGCCGGTAGTGGGCAGGAGGTTATGTGAATATGAAATGTAGATCTTGAAGTGCCAGAGGGGTAGCGAAGTTGTGCCAAAAATTTTAACCATGGAAAAATGAATTGATGATCTGAAAGATCATGGGAAATAAGTCCCCGTAGTATGGGACCACAGAGATGATGTAAAAGATTGGTTTGAAAGGCATATAAACTGGATTTACCCTAGGACTTCAAGGGCTGCGTGAATTATGTTTCGTATATCGAACTTGATTAAATGTCTATCAAGTGAAAATCTGATTGTTTCTTAGTAAAGTTTAGATCGGCGAAAAGTTGCATTCATCAAAAACCCGTGAACATCATGGATAGAGAAAGTAAGTCAACAATAGGCCTGATCTTATTCCCGTAGTTATGTTTGATGAAACTCGCGTATTGTAATGTATTGCACTTGTGAGAAAAGACCGAATGTGGAGTAAATACCCACATGGCTTTAACTCTATAAGAAGCAAGTAGTAAGATGATCTTTGAGGACAAAGATCCTGTTTAGGGGTAAATGCTGTGACAATCCGTCAATTTATGGTTTATATTTTATTCTCAATATTTATTTGAAAACATTATTTTAATGTTATAATATGAACTCACTTATTTTTGGGAAGAAATTTGGATTTTACGTCTTGAAGTAGCATCGACTACGTCTAAACCGGAGGATTTTACGTTACGTGCTTACGTTTACATACACCGTTTTGGTGACAGTCCGCCATTTCAGGGAATAAATTTAGAAATAAATTTATCCGTGAATATTATTTTGGAGTTTTAAATTTGTGTTGGTTCATAAACTCACAAATTTACGAGAAGAGATTAGGACTTACGAATATAATTTAACGTCCTTTACGACTAAACCGGAAACCTTAGGATTACATATTTACGTTTTTGAACTCCGTTTTTGATGAGACAATTTTTATTAAATTCGTTTTGTACCGTTGATTCATATAAAAATGTTTTTCGTAAAATGACCCGAGGGCACGCAAATCGAGGAAACTAGAATCGAGGAATACCCGTAAATTAGCGGGATGGGACAAAACAAGTTTATCCCACCTCACTAACTAAAAGGGACGGCTAAAGGGACACCATATCATTTGATGTGGCACCCTTGTAACAACAATGCTTACACTTGTAAGCTAAGCTTACAAGTTAAGCATGCTTTCCACCAAAACTAGCAACCCTTTACCGTTTACTCCATTTTCACATGCAATACCACATACACAACTCTCTCCTTCTCTCTTTGTGCCGTCCAACCTTCACCCGTAAACACCATCATCATACAATTTTTAACCACAAACATTTGTTATAATTAACATATGTTAATCTCCATTCAAAGAGATGAAGATTGGTGCAAGTTATAACATCCAAAGAGGAGTTTCTATGGAGTCTTAGGGATGATTTTCCACAAGGATTTCTTGAAGATTGGTGGTCTTGAAGATGGTCTTGGTTTATCACAAGTTTCTTCATCAAAATCCATGTCTTGATCATAACCTACATCATCATGGTGGTATAAAGATTGTTCTTCCCATCCTCTTGTTATTTTGATTATGTAATCATGTATTTTCTTTCCTATTGTATATGTATATGATGAATATATGATGATAAAAATATTGTGTGGGGATTTGCTGTTGATAATCATGGGTAAAAAGATGAAAAACTATATGTAAAAAGGTTAAAATCATGCTTAAAATGATGGCTGTATAAAACAGTAAAGAACCATGTGATGAACTGATAAAATGGCATAGATTAATCGATATAAAGTAATTAATATGTCTTGTACACATGTGAGAGTTGGCCATGCAATAGAATCATTTGGATGAGTGAGATATGATCAAAACAATATTAGAGTACAAATCTGCATAGACTGTTTTGGACGATTTTTAAAAAATACTTAAAGGCTGATTCAACAGTAGCCATAGAAGAGTTAAATGGATCACATATCATGTAGTTTATTCCATAAATATTTGTGCTTCTATCTCCATATATAACTCTAGATATGGCTATTTTGGTGAACATGAAAGTAAAAATCAGATTTTGAGAAATTAAAGTATAATAGTATTATATAAGCACTCAAATAAAAATAGTATAAAATGTGAATTAAAACCCACTAACTTATATAATACATTTATATAAATATGTATAAGGATAAATAAATGAACATTTTATAAAAATGGTAGTTTGATAAGTTTTATAAGTTATAAAACTATAAACATGATTTTTACGACTTTTTCGGCTATTACCGTAAAATTAACGTTTTTCGCCAATTAAAACTTAGACGATCAAACCCGTCTAATGTAAAGTTTTTAAAAGTCATATACTGATATATAAGTATCTAATACAAGTAAAAACCGATAAAACCCGAACTATAGGACATACGGACATTAACGAGCTAAGTTAGCATATTGGACTAATAATTTAACAAAATAAGTTAAACACTTATAAAAAGTACTTATTGGGCTTAACCCATTTGGGCCCAACATGTAAAGTGTCTATACTGATAATACAAGTATAAAATGGATTAATACAAGTTAAAGAACTTATAATAAGTTTATTGGACTTAAAATATGTAAATAGGTAAAACTAAAAAACTAGTATAAAAGTTATCAACACATAACACTAAAATGAGTAAATGAGAATATGTAAACCCACTTGATCATCATATATATATAATAATCATATGTATACATAATTGTTATTTATATAAAGTCATTGGACAAGAGTCTAAGACGAGTATTATTTGTCTAGGTTTCCGTGATTGAAGCACGTACCGTACATCCGAATTGCCGATAACCCGCTTTCCCACATCAACGTGAGTTCATAGCCTCGCACTCTTTTAAATGTTTTTATGAAATATTTTATAAACCCGCGAGGGAGATAACATGTTAGTTTTTATGAATTAGGACACCATTTGTCCCAATTGTTTGTTTATTGATTTGGACCCGAATTATTGTATGACCCGATGAATGATTAAATGACCCGATAGATGAAATGAAATGGATTATTAAAGTTAGGTTATGTCACTAAAAGTCCCATTAGCATGAATTGTGAACTACCGGGATTTGGTAGACGCTTATGCATATAATAGTACTATTTGGGGACGATCACCCCAGTTCGCGCTTTGACGGTTGATCCCCGTCGTGCCACATTGATTGGTAAGCGAATTTATGTATGAGAAGATTTACATAGCGTGACCTTTGTGACGACACGCTAATTTAGATGGGAAAATGAGTTTCGGGCTAGCTACCGTTGTTTGTTGTAGTAAGGTAACAATGTCATGCGGCTTATAATAATCCAATTAACAAAATACTGCTATACTCATTGAAATACGATATATTGCCTGACTAGCAATACGGGGTCATACTATTGATTTTATGTTTGTGTTTTGGTTTTTTATAACCATATTCATATAACGATTTTTATTTAACTTTATACAACGTTATAAAACGTATTGTATGATGTTTTTTTTAACGACAATGGTTCGTATAATGATTTTTAAGGCAAATGCCTATATTATGATTTTCGATAAAGATTTGTATAAAAATTACTTTGGCTATTTTATGGCCTATTACAATGATTTGTACAAAATGATTTTCGGTAATAATTTTATACCGATGTTATGTTGATGGATTTTATTAAACTCTATGAATTCACTCGGCGTTATCGCTGACCTTTTCTTTTAACATATTTTGTCTCAGGTACTTGAAGGTAATTCTCGGGAAGACAACAAGAATTCATGGCCCGCACTTAGACAATAATTTTCCATTCAAATGCTTTGTAAAACTTGTATGAAATACAATGACTTGGGACCTATGTAAATTTGACATTTATGAATGGAAATGCTTTATTATAAAACGACGTGATTTTTAAGCGTTGTCTATGATGTGAGTAATATGCTATCCCGTAAAACCAACGAGTCTTCCGTTGTATTGAGTTGTATAAATTTGGGGGTGTTACACCTAACATAACAAACAATGTATCTTTGATGGCAAAACGAATATGTATGATGAGATTTGGTATTATAGAATTTATAGGTGGTTAAAAATATATATCATTTGGTTGTGTTTCGTTGAGGTGCATGTCCAATGATCCTGAGGTTGATGTCAAATATATTGCAAACGATGCACTTGGTATTCCCAACTGAAATTGAAAAATTGATCACTACAACACAAATTTTCAAAATTAGCATTTAAATATATAATATATACATTAAATAAATGTTTAAATTATTATATTTAAACATGATTTTAAATAAAATTAATGTGTATTTAATGCATTACTGATTTAAAAAGTTTGTGTTCATTTAATAAACACTAACCTGTGCCAAATGGGCATTGGTTAGCAAAACTCTTTTTTTAATAAAAATATTAATGTTTTCATTTAAGCCAAATCAAACCCGACCCGTTTTGACATGTGCTAAGACCTAAGTGTGACATATTTTTAACCCATAACTACTATCCATCTTTGCCTAAATGACTATTATGCCACCTTTAAACATGTACTATTTCAAATTCAATGATAACATGTACACACAAAGTACAAATCGTAACATAAACAAAGAACATTGCAAGTGAAGCAACCATGATCAAATATCAAAATGATTCTCATTATGGAGTAAAGGTATGGTCTAAAGAAACGAATAACAATATGTATGAGTTACAGATGTATCAAGTGGTGTTTCATAGATAGCATCCCGAGATTACAACATATCAGACAATAAAATTTAGCAAAACGTGGATTTCGATTTAAATCTAAAAACATGGATTTTTATTAGAGGTAATAAAGCAACTCCAAGTATACACATTCGCATATATAACAATCTGCATTATCATCACTTTTAAGATAAATAACTGCATCTTCGATCTTTAGCATGAGTTGATAAAAAAACATCACATTATGATATATACTTGTTTGCAGCAATATCTTCCAACATGGTACTGAACTTGACTTCTTTTTCCGGAACAAAAACAATGATATATACCTATTTGGTGCAAGTAGCCTGATCAAAATATATACTACTTGCATAACTAAAAGATTAAATAATTATTTTTGTATAACATTATAGAAGAATAAAGTTTGTTGAAGGAGCTCGAAATTAGCAAGTGTTACCTATATTTGCGGAGCAGGACATGTCTTATACATGTAAAAATAGCTATTTGTGTCATCTCATTCGAGGCCAAATATACCTCAGCAGAAGCTTCGTGAGAGTTGCCCTTTGACAAACTCTATAACATTTTCTTTTGGTAAAGCATCCAGAAGCAAATCTTTTAAGATCTACGATTAAAACGCCAATATATTAGACACTAATAAGCGCCTGAGATATATGTAATCATGTTTATGAGATAGAAGTACTTGAATGGACAATTAATATATAGTCATCATATTAATGTTTAATTGATATCCTAATATATTGACTGAAAAATGAATAAAAAAGATTTTAAAATTAAATTTTATCATACCTTAAGTGCATCGACTCAATAACAACATCAATGGCTGTTTTCTATTCTAGCATTTTGTGAAAATAGCTTCTTCAAGCATTTCTCTTCGCAAATACTAAAATACTAAAATATGTTTAAATAGTGTATTATTAAGTAATGCAGGCTATATTTGCTAGTGGTTTGCTCAGTTACTGAGAGTTATTTAACTTCATTTCTAATAGGGTGGCAGGGAATTAACGTAGAACACATAAGTAGCAAAGACAAACTACTTATTCATACTCATTGTATTCTGAGCTATTGGATGTGTAACTGTACATCAGCTATCCAAACACCCCATATATATATATATATATATCAGTGCAAACTATTAAAAGTAGTATTTTAAATTTTTAACATATATCTAGATATTAGTCAGGAACACATATTGTTTCATATTAGCTATCCAAACATCCCTAAATATCAGCAAAAATATTAAATAGGTATACGCAAAAATATTGAAGGCCTGCTGTTTGGTAAAAAATGATGACCTTAATTGACACGATAAGTAACATTTGTGTGCAGAAAATATGTAAGTTGGGAGGGCTGCTATTTATGTGCGGACTTGAAATAGCTTTGCATCGGACATGATACAACTTTTCTGGACCACTATCTGGACCAGTATAGTGGTTATTTTTTCTAGCCAAATTTCTTTCTTGGGCTGTGATCATGATACTTTGATCGTCTTTCGGAAGTTTGTAGATGATTTAAGCAGTTTTAGATAATAAGTGCAACGTCGCCAAATATGAAATTAACTGTCCTGATTTGAATATAAGAAAATATGTAAAATCAAGTAAACATTATTAAAAGTAAAATTATAACGATAAAGACATTCAAATGAATATGCATACAAATTGAGAACGTTCCATATCATTCAAATTAAAATCCTATGCTGGTTGAATGAGGCGTTCTCGATCTCACTAACTATATCAAGTTTAACTGAACTTTCGAATAACGCCCTATTATTAAATGTAGCTGAGTTAACAATTATATGCACAAATGTTATATTTTACTAAGAATCTAATTGAAAGATGAGTAATGAAAGAAGATACCTTAGTGACCATATCCACATAGTTGGCAACTTTTTCCTTGCAATAAGAAGATGATCCAGTTGCCAGGTACCTATTTAAACAACTAATACACTAAAAAAACTTAATTTAGCCAAAATCATGCCAAACCACAAAACCTAACAAAAGATTAGAAAGGAGTCTGATTTGTAGACTATGGCTACAATAGTGAATTAACTTTTTGAAATAATGATATAGTAGATTGCAATGTTGCATGCATTAGAAGCATGCACCCTGGAAACCTATTAAACCCTGTCAAATAACTTGAGCAGCCATTCCCTTCTTGGTTACTTTTTTTTATTTTGAAAACTAAAATGTAAATATATACAATAATAGTAACTTATATAAACCCACCAATCACTAAACACCCTCAAGGTTGGCCGGAATACATACTTGTTTTCTAGAATTTTAAGTGGACATAAATTTTTATACTGCTGCTCGACTGTCAATTTCGAAGCCGACTAACTGGAATAACTGGATTTCTAAGCCTTGAGTTGTTTTCTTAGTCGGCTTTGTGCTTCTATGTTTATTGGTTTTGGTAGTTGTTGTTGGTGGCTTTTTAGGTTCTATTGATGGGTCTTCATTACTGTTTAGTCCATGCTTCTGGTCTGGTCTGTTGTGCTTTTTGTACTCTGTTGGTTGTGGTTGTCGGGCCTATACGCTTTGGTTTGGAAATATTTTTTGTTGTGCTTCGTTATCTGTTGCTTTTGTAGCAGTTTTTTTGGGTGTTTGGTTCCGTCGGTCTGCTCATTTTTAGGTGTTTCGCTTCAGCGGGTCTGCAAATTTTAGGGTGTTTCGGTTCAGCAGGTCTGCAATTTTTTGGGTGTTTTAGTTTAGCGGGTCACCACTTTTTGGGATGTTTCTGTGCAGCGGGTCTGAAATTTGAAACATACAGTGTCCGATGGACGGGTATGACTTCTGATTTTCGTTTAATTTTTTTATTTGGTAAATATTTTTTTTACAATATCCGATTTACGGGTATGACTGACTTGTGTTAAAAAATTATATATTGTACAACGATTTTTAAAGTAGAGTATCAATAGTTGAAAAACTATTTGCGCTTATTACATTACTAAGCATATTTTATTGTTTTTGAGGTAATCGTATAAAATTTGTAATATTTTTATTGAAAATTGTAAACATCAAAAGACTAATACATTAATTATTGTTACAGAATAGTAAAAAAAAACGATGATTTTTATATTGCATTTGATATATAGACTACATATTAGTTATTGCGAAAGAAATAATAGTGAAAAAACACTTAGAGTCGATGGGAAATTTTTTATCAAAAGCGTGCGAAAATGTCTTCAATATTGTCTTTGAGCAAAATTACCAATCGAGGTCTAACAAGCTCGAAATCGAGCTTCTTCGAGCCTAAGCATGACTCACCCGATCAAACAGTTTCCTAAGTTTATATAAAAAATATTTTTTAATGGCTGAGTTTCATGGACGCACTGAGTAATAATAGTATTTATACTAAATAAATATATATGTATTTTTATTAATCTTTTTTTTTAATTTCCAAAAAGGTTGTATATCAGCTACATCTTTTGCATGAGCCATATAGAAATTTTTATGGAGCAAATATATAGTTATTGAGGTTTAATGACTTTTTATTGAGCAATTTATAGCTATTGAGATTTTTATGAGAAATATGTAGTTATTGATATTTTTATTTAGCAAATATATAGTTATTGAGATTTTTATTGAGCAAACGTATAGTTGTTGATCTTTAATTAACAATGGAAATTTTTTGCCTATGTTATGATATATGTTGCAAAAAGGTTGTATATCAGTTACATCTTATGTATGAACTTAAATGATAATATATTAATCTTTTGCCTAATCCTATAAACCTACGTTGCAATTTAATAAAAAAGAAAAAAAAACTTTGATCACCAACAAAGAAATCAAAATACGGTCAAAACTCAAAAGTCAAAGTGATCACATGCTCATATTTGATCCTTTTACCTTTTTTCACTATTCTTTATCAAAATTGTGTTTGATATGATTATCATATAGATATATATGTTTAAATAAAGAAAAACCGTATGAAAAGCAAGTAATTCTTCTTTTAGTTTTTTTAACCTTTTTAAAATATTCAAAGAAAATTTAATTTTTTTATATAAAATTGAAAAGTTCTTTTCTTTTTCAGAAAAAACGTTTAGTTTTCTTTTTATCTTTTTTAAAAAATTCGGAAAAAATAACGTCAAGATAAACAACATAATTTTAGGTTAAATCAAAGATATTCAATAAGAAATGTAAAACAAAACTTGTTGCTTAGGCTAAATCACTGTGTGATTTATTATATTTAACTTCTTTTGTCTTTACTTTAAAAAATACCCAAAGATATCCAATAAAATCAAATTGAAACATGCTTATGGATAATGTACAATGCACATGATAATATCATCGAATTGTTCTAGCAGTCATTATCATTTGATGATAAAACTAATAGTTTCAAATTCTGTCCTGCTTCCAGGTTAGATGGTAAATCCCGTAATATGTCATTCATTTGTGAGGGGATGATGATACTGGTGAGGCCTTCGTTCAATGATACAATCAGTGGCAAATGTTACCTAAAGCTGTGAGAAATCATATTTTGTCTTTATACACCTGACAATCAACAAACATATTGAAATTCAAGTATGAAATAATTGTTGGTATTGTTGAATATATTACAAGTAGGGATGGATCTTACATAAAGCTGGAAAAAAAAAACACCATGACCGACAAAAGCAACCTACCCTGCGCCAAAGAGGGTCAGAAACTGAACCATGATCGTTCAAGCTACTGCTGATGCAAATAATGCAGGTTGTAGTTACCAAGGTGACTCAGATCAAGCTTAAGATGCACCTCGAGTTCAGCCTTCCTATTCTCAACTTGTTCTGTATACAACAAGAACCATTTATTAGGGATAAATGTGATGTTAAATCTACACTACTTCCATGATAGGATAAAAATGGAAAAAAAATATAAAGTTTTTTTGACTTGTCCCTTTCTCAATTGAACTCATTTCAATATGGTGCACCACACACCTGTATAGTTAATAATATGATGATCATAAACATAATCTGTTTATTCGCAATAAAATTTCCTAAAAGCCTATATCATACACCTTTCACCTTTCTGACATATCTGCTTATATTTGTTGCAAAGTGTGTGCACATTTTTGCCTATTCGTTTCATGTGTGTCATGACTACATTCGGATCAAGTTGATACAACAATTTGGCACTTAGTCACGACCTGTAGCAATTCGTAATTATCGGATCATTATTTACAACCCGACTCATATTTATCATGTTTGTTTTTATAAAAAAATATTGAATTCTCGGCTAACCGGGAAGGTTATGGCAGTATCAAATTCTGTCATTTATTATTTATCAGCAAAGTCTATGCCCGTCATCGACCTTAAATATTCTCGTTATGAAATAAAAAAATATTTCTATTGTCCTCATTTTATTTTTTTTCGTTTTACGGGTATTCTTCGTAATTTACGTTTGAAATTTAAGCGTCATTAGTTTATATAGCGCGTTAACGTTTATTAATTTATTATACGTCGTTTATTTATTAAATATCAACATTCTCCGAATGTCAAAGTTTTTATTTCATATTGAGCGTTTATTTTTCGTGTTTAACGTGTAACTTTTAAAATCGCCTAACTTTTAAAATATCGAGCTTTAATAATACCCGCTTATTCAAATGGAAACTAAATAATACTAAAAAAATATCCATGTTACATGATTCATATCTTACACTTCATGTATCACACGTGTAGCACCATAGTATCAACATTCAAATTAAAATAATACTAGTACATATCTTTTGACAACAAAGAAATGACAAGTTCATAGCTACGTGTTATAAGTAGACGAAACATAAATATGACTAACATAATGCAAGACCTCATTTGCACGCCGAACTTCTATAACTTATTTAATGATGCAATATATTTCAAAACTAGATTGAATCATCAACTTCTCTCGCACCGAGATCGTTATTTTTCTAGACCTTATTTGACAAAGTTCAAGGTTAGCATTTTAAAATAATCTTGATTCATTTCCATCATAATCAACACCAACGTCTAACATATTTAGAGCTTTGTGGGCTGATTTTTGGAACTATTTCCAAGAAGGGTTTTTACAAAATTTATTTTGGGTTAACAGATATCGAGTGGTTCGAGTGGATGTTGTATCATATTATTATTAATGGTTTTCAACCATAAAGCTCGTTACTTTTAGGATTCTTTCGGGTTTATCGTTGCTTTATTCTCGCTACCATTACCATCACTTGTTATCGCTTTACTTCAAGGTGAGTTCATAGCCTCGCTTTTACTGCTTTATATATTTTTATAAAACCCGCGAGGGGGATACATGTTACTTTTTACGAATGGACGCAAGTGCTTGAACTGTTTGAACTGTATGCTTATTTTATCCCTTTAGTCATGAACCGTAAATTACTTGGACCGACTATACTGGTCGAGTAAACGCGAATGCTGTGAATAGATCTATTGGGATTGACCTCTCCGTCCGGGTTTAACGGATAACCGACTGGACGTATTGTATTTGAAACTTGAACGGAATAACGGATGTTAATGTTCGGTTTAATGAGCTAAATGTGATAACTGATGCTATCTGACTTTGGAAACTGAACTCTTGAAATCTTGTGGTCCACTGCTTTTACTTGCAAACCTATGAATTCACTCAACCGTTGTGTTGACGTTTTTAGCATGTATTTCTCAGGTACTCAGGTTTAAGAGCAGCTGGAGCATGGAGTCGCACTGGATATTTTAAAGGCAATAAAATACTTATTACCATTCGTTAAACTTTTTGAAACTTTTTTTTTATTAAATTATTGTTGGGACCTCTTTGTAAACTCTGATGTTTTATTAATCGAATAGATTAAACTTTTCAAACGCCTCTTTTTTTAGTCGTTTTATGTAACATGTGTGTTGTACTATGAAGTAATACTCCCAATGACCTTTCCGCTGCTATCCGAAATTTGGGAGTGTTACAGATTGGTATCAGAGCACTTGTTATAGAGAACTAGGTCGTTTTCAAAACCTAGACTATAACAGCTTTTTCGCTAAAACAATTTTATTGCCTTGAAGATCATCCGTGCGGGCTCATGCTACCTGAAATCTGGTAAAATATGTATATTGGTATATATATTTGTTTTTCGTTAGTATGTTTATATGAAGGGATTATTTATATAAACATTGAGCTATTTTAAGACATTGCGAGTGAAGCAAAGGTCTTGGTAAAGTTTTTCATAACTTTTATGATAACTATTTTTTATAAGCGTGAACTCACCGTCAAGTGCCAATTTCACTGGTTATTTACCTTCTGGTTCCGAGTTTGAATACTCGTCTTGTGCATTGGAATCATATTCGTTATCTCGTAGACGACAGTTGAAAAGTCTTCCTGTTATTTGGAGTACAACTTTGACTTGACACCTCGTGTTGTGCAAAATTGGGGCACCTATTTCTTTTGTAATAAGATATATTTATGTATCTTGATTTTCTTATCACTCCGGATAATTTTAATAAATCGTGCCACAAATGAGATTATTTCGTTCTATGGGAAATTTGAATTGCTCTTCATCTCGTGCTTTGTGCAAACGATGCTTAGGTAGGCTAATTTATAATTATCTTGTTGAAACGAATTCGTCACTCGTTTGAACAAGCAAATTATAAATTACCGATCCATTAATTTCTAAATCTTAATTAGATGGACCTGACGAACCCATGTAATTAATGATTTGTAGATGAGTGGGCTTAAGCATGTGACATTCTCACACTATTTCTTTTCGACTCATTATTCGATTGTACGATTCATCCATTTACTTTCGCTATTCCAACCAGTATTGTTATTTCTTGTAAGAGTGACTATTTGAACTTCTTTTGAGTTATGGTTTACCTTCACGACTCTATCTAAACGTGGCATCTACCGTGAACTTCATAAAACAATATTCTCTTTTTTCGTAATTAATCCATCGACGAGTAACGCGAACTAAAATCCGGGACGGATTCTCCTAAAGGGTTGGCGAATGTAGCAATTCGTAATTATCGGATCATTATTTACAACCCGACTCATATTTATCATGTTTGTTTTTATAAAAAAATATTGAATTCTCGGCTAACCGGGAAGGTTATGGCAGTATCAAATTCTGTCATTTATTATTTATCAGCAAAGTCTATGCCCGTCATCGACCTTAAATATTCTCGTTATGAAATAAAAAAATATTTCTATTGTCCTCATTTTTTTTTTCGTTTTACGGGTATTCTTCGTAATTTACGTTAGAAATTTAAGCGTCATTAGTTTATATAGCGCGTTAACGTTTATTAAATTATTATACGTCGTTTATTTATTAAATATCAACATTCTCCGAATGTCAAAGTTGTTATTTCATATTGAGCGTTTATTTTTCGTGTTTAACGTGTAACTTTTAAAATCGCCTAACTTTTAAAATATCGAGCTTTAATAATACCCGATTATTCAAATGGAAACTAAATAATACTAAAAAAGTATCCATGTTACATGATTCATATCTTACACTTCATGTATCACACGTGTAGCACCATAGTATCAACATTCAAATTAAAATAATACTAGTACATATCTTTTGACAACAAAGAAATGACAAGTTCATAGCTACGTGTTATAAGTAGACGAAACATAAATATGACTAACATCATGCAAGACCTCATTTGCACGTCGAACTTCTATAACTTATTTAATGATGCAATATATTTCAAAACTAGATTGAATCATCGACTTCTCTCGCACCGAGATCGTTATTTTTTAGACCTTATTTGACAAAGTTCAAGGTTAGCATTTTAAAATAATCTTGATTCATTTCTATCATAATCAACACCAACGTCTAACATATTTAGAGATTTGTGGGCTGATTTTTGGAACTATTTCCAAGAAGGGTTTTTACAAAATTTATTTTGGGTTAACAGATATCGAGTGGTTCGAGTGGATGTTGTATCATATTATTATTAATGGTTTTCAAGCATAAAGCTCGTTACTTTTAGGATTCTTTCGGGTTTATCGTTGCTTTATTCTCGCTACCATTACCATCACTTGTTATCGCTTTACTTCAAGGTGAGTTCATAGCCTCGCTTTTACTGCTTTATATATTTTTATAAAACCCACGAGGGGGATACATGTTACTTTTTACGAATGGACGCAAGTGCTTGAACTGTTTGAACTGTATGCTTATTTTATCCCTTTAGTCATGAACCGTTAATTACTTGGACCGACTATACTGGTCGAGTAAACGCGAATGCTGTGAATAGATCTATTGGGATTGACCTCTCCGTCTGGGTTTAACGGATAACCGACTGGACGCATTGTATTTGAAACTTGAACGGAATAACGGATGTTAATGTTCGGTTTCATGAGCTAAATGTGATAACTGATGCTATCTGACTTTGGAAACTGAATTCTTGAAATCTTGTGGTCCACTGCTTTTACTTGCAAACCTATGAAATCACTCAACCGTTGTGTTGACGTTTTTAGCATGTATTTCTCAGGTACTTAGGTTTAAGAGCAGCTGGAGCATGGAGTCGCACTGGATATTTTAAAGGCAATAAAATACTTATTACCATTCGTTAAACTTTTTGAAACTTTTTTTTTATTAAATTATTGTTGGGACCTCTTTGTAAACTCTGATGTTTTATTAATCGAATGGATTAAACTTTTCAAACGCCTCTTTTTTTAGTCGTTTTATGTAACATGTGTGTTGTACTATGAAGTAATACTCCCAATGACCCTTCCGCTGCTATCCGAAATTTGGGAGTGTTACACGACCACCTATTACACAACCACATTTTATGAATAAGATGCGTTGTTTGATTTCCCTGATATGTTTCGAGATATACTAGATTACCAGTACTTATGGAAAAACTGCTAATAAGGGACCCGATAGACATTTCTCAGTATATTACTCAAAACATCTGGTATAATATTTCTAATTGTTTTGTAATCCCACAGTTTTATAATAGTATGTTGAAGACCCTACAGAATATGTCTAACTGAAAAGCATTCCTGAAATTCTGCCCAATCAATGTGTGCAGGAAGTGAATTGTAATCCGACTAAAATATTTAGACGTGTAGTACAATTTATTTTTTTACTAAAGATGCGATCAGAATGAGAAGATAAAGTTACCCTTCTTGTATGGAGTCTGTGAGCTTTCTCCCTTGGCCTAAACAGTTGTATGGATTTGTGTCTTTAACAGGAGAAGGAGGAGGCTGTAATACCATAAAGAGACAAACATTAGCTTTTTACAAAAAGAAGAGGCCAGGATACTGAATATTTTCAGTAAATGCTGACAAAAAAGATTTCTCTTGGGTTAATTTTATGCTATTGAATAAGAAAATTTAGATTATACATGAGAGTAACTAACCTGCAAAAGTGCCGTAAAATAGGGTTATTCAATCGTTCCAGCTGATAAAATGCAAATTTGAAAGAATAACATCAATAAAAATAAGGTAACAGTATATCATTAACTGGGATTATTATTCCCTAAATCCACAAGTTCTTATCGTAAGACAAACGGGTCAGATAAAAGGAAAATTTAGAAACTGAACTGAGTACAGAATTTGTTTTTATATAAAGATAGAAAATTTTTAAATTTACCTGAGTCAGAAACTCGTTATTTCATTTAGCTTCAGTAGAAACACTGAGCTTTTATGCAACCACTTGTTGAGGACCATGGATTAATTTTATTTATTGCTGCATCACTGCGCTTAACAGACAAAATTTGTCAAACCTGGTGGACCCACTACCATTGTCAAACCTCGTTGTATCCCTGAGATTATAGCACCAACCTGTAGGAAAAGCAATATTATGGCGATTCAAGCTCAATTGCTAACTCAAGTACTCAACTAATTGTTTCTTTCTGGTTTATACAGTTTGTTTTTCAAGGTCATAACCAGCTTTCAGTTCTGTTTTGGTGCGCATAAGCTCTCTTGTTTGACCTTGCAATTGAAAGTCAGTTGCACGAGCTACCCAAGCATAAACATTAAAACCAAACCAATAACTGTTAAACCTAACAAAGGCATATGCACTACAGACTGTCTCTGGCCGCCATTAATAAAACTAAAACTACTGCGTATTTTTGTTCTCGTTGTCTCGTCTAATATAGATATGCAGTTACATTTTATAAAATCTCGCTTTATAAAATCTTCAATAATCATTTTTACCTTTATAACTATTTGAAGTAATCAGGTTAATAAAGTAACTTGCAAGGCTGCTTATTAATACTATTTGTGTTCTATAAAGTTTTTTACCCTTACCCGACCCTACCTGTTACGACCCATACATAGGATTACCCATTTCAACCTGATTCGACCCGTTACCCTACTCATCTGTTTTGCCACCTCCACACAACAAACTCTAGAATTGATATCTATACATTCCGTCATGCGAGTAATGTCATGAATCAGTCCATTTTTCAAGTATATTAGTTCACATCTACAAAACTAAACGATACCAATACCATACACCGCCTTTAAAGATAACCATAGTTATCATCCCATACACCACATCAGATTCCTTCTTCCTGTAATGAGATAATTTGAACTGAATAAAAGGCTAGAGGAATCTGCCACTACTTGTTCTTTTTGAAAATATGTTAATGTTGTTAATATTAGTTGCCAGACTTGGGTTTTCATTCCTCTTAAAACTAATTTTAGTGTTTTCATCTTGACCATCTCTTCCAAGGCCTCATTGTCATGAAGCCAAAAGAATCCCAGTTCACTAAAGAGTTATCTTCTCTCGGTTCCAGTCAGTTTAAAAACATTTAAGAATAAAGAAACCAAATAGCGGTCATAATTACCTATAAGAAGACTTCTTTCCAGTTGATAGTTCCAAAAGCAACGCACCACAGGCATATAAGCCATCCTTCTGGTTACCGTATATCGGTTGGATGTACTGAGGAATGATCCCACCATTGTTCGCTTCAGACACCTAAATCATCATTATATGGCATTATATTAATAACAAAATCATACTCAAGTTTATTCTGTTTTTAAATATAGTCCGTACACAGTTTTATAAAACGAATCTAATGTATCTTGCAAAATTTGCTACAACACTGGTGGATCTGGAATCTAAGTAGAGCTACAAAATAGTTCCATGATGGTGAATCAGAGTCATACCTCACACCAATGTCAAAGGCTGTGTAAAATCAAGATCGATGTTCCAGTCATTAGACACAAAAGAACAACCTGCTATCACATAAAAACAATAGGGTGAACTTTTGCACAGCAATGATAACTCAGATACAGGCTACTGCTAATATAAACACCCCTATAGTGTCCTCGATGGCGAAACTTGCCATAACTCTACACCAAAAACTAAAACCTCAAAATAGTCACAGCTTGTCATCTAGCTATATTTGAGTTGATGGAGTGATCAGGGTTTCATTAGCCGCTGCGACATACAAAGGAAAAATTAGTCTTATAGTATTCAATAAATAAAAGTTATCAACATCCAAAATTCCCTCCAAGATGTCTTTGTCCATTGTGAAAATAGGGCATATATATTTGACCAATCACACTAACGGTAACAACAAATCATCCGCTTATGATGACAGTAAAGCAATTTCAGCCAGAAATTACTCTTCCACGGCAAAGCGGTAACCAACAATATTAACATCAACACCTTGAAAGGCCCACGTGGAATTTTAGTAGTAAGATCAAAATATGCAACATATGAGGAGTAAAATAAAAGAGCTTGTCAAGCAAGTTTATTTCTAAACCATACTTTAATAATTCATTCCCCAACTACCCAAAATAAAAGAGAAACCATAGACTTTGCGTTTAAAAAAAATTGTGCAATCTCATCTATTGATTATATTGACTTTTACTACACACTGATTATCATCCAACGGTTGCTTGTTCTTTTTTTAAAGACAGTATTATTGAAAGCTAGTAAGATCTATAAAAATTTACTAAGAAATAAAATTAGGTTTTGCATCCAAGTGATATCAAATATCATCAACGGTTGCTTGTTTATGCAACATAAAACACAATGCAACATTTGTTCCCCATATTGGCTAGCTCCACACTTATCTGGAATCACAAAGTTGTGAACATTTTTGGTAAGGTTAAATATCATATTATTATACAAAGATGTAAGGTAAAAGATGGGTGGTTGAGTAAGATTATAGGAAAGGCTCGGTTCACAATGGGTAACTTTCAGTACTGATTGGGTTGACAAAAAGCATTTTATGTCCACAATTGTGAGCTTTATTATAAAAATGTTAGTGTGTCAAGTTAGATTACGATTTTATATCATCTCGGTACTGATCAATTTATAGAATCGATTAATTTGGAAGGTTTAATGAATTAATATACTGTTTGGACGACTTTCGGCGAAAGAAAAACAGTTGCTAAAGCTTAAATATTCAAAATTTAGTTACCTTTGGCGGTTTTATCTTGAGTCCCAACTGAAAGAAATGGTTCCAAAGGCTGTGAACCATGTAGGATTCTTTGTTTCCTCCGAAAAACCTGTCAAAGAGATATGTGTCAGAATGCGGCTATTGAATTTCACATCACAAGATATGCAAAAGAAAAAGGATGTACCTGATGCAAACAAAAAAGTGGTATATGGGAATATGTTGTTCCATATGGTTGGATGTGTTAAAAAGATGAATGAAAGTGTACAAATTATTTAAATAGGTGGTATTGGATGCTTCAATGTGGCTAAGAGATACAAAGCAAGAAAAAGGTCTGACTAAGGAACAAATACCTGTTAGTATTGTTCCTTCTATTGATGCATCAATACATGATGGTACCCAAATTATCTTCAAGGGAGGCAAGTGAGTCTGGAATTCTTCACTGGCATTCATTATCCGAAGATCCCTAACATTTTACAAATTAAGCTAGTTATGTGATCATAGGCCTGAAAGGGTTTTTTCAGAAGCTGGTCTTCATAATTGCATCTAAAACATGCCTCAGGTCAATGTAAATCGCAAGGAACTAAGATACAACGTGAGCCGTAAGCATATTATAAAAGAATCGTTGAACACCTGAAATCAATAAATTAGTATGAGTGCTATAGTTCTATAACCTTTTCCCGAGCCTCTTATGTTGTCACGATAACACTTACATAGACTCTTTGGTGCTCTCTGACCCATACAGAAACTCCCCTGTCAATTTTGAAGTGGCGTGAATGTTTAGTGAGATAAAATGTGATTAAAACAGAAGAGTGTGAGAGGTTGTTGAACAGAGCTGGACTGCTGGCTAATCAAGTACGATGTTGTACCTTCTTTTCATGTCCTGTTTGAGTGACTTTTTGTTCCACATTCTTTGCACGCAATCTCAAACAGCCGAACTAATATAACTTGCATAAGATTACAAAACTGGAATTAAAAAAAAAGAATACCATTTGAAGTTCTCTTAATATTAAATGAAGCCATGAGACTCCTAAATGCAAACAACATATTGAGGTTATGCTGCATGTTCAGACCAATCTTGATGTCACACAAGTCATTGAAGTAGAACTCGGGTCTCTTGTTCCCTTCAATCCTAGATTGGACCCACTATATGTTTAAGGAGTTTATATAGTTTAAGATCTAAACTTAGATTTAAAACCTGCTTTCTATAGTGAAAATACTTTAATACCTCGTAACATGGAACCATTGCATATTTTTAGAAGTATCATTATGTTCATTTTAGGTTCTATTTGTCCTGACTTCGACAACATAACTTAAATATTAATCTATCTTTTACCACACCATATCCTTTTCTGTACCATTTAGCAATGTATTTTCCGAATTTGTTTCACTTAAATTTTGAAACCTTACCTTCATCGAACATGCTGCTTCTGCTATGGTAAATATCAGTAAGAACTATTCATCTGATATTTCTACCTTTGCCTCGAACAGTGAGCACTCTGCTACAGGTAATAGTGCTAGAGGACAATTAAATTGGCAGAATTAAGAATACATAGTAAATCTTTTTAACGTTTTCATGTCAAACACCATCGTAATACTTTCAAGGTAAGTTAGACATTTACTTAATCAAAATCTGCATTAATTACCTTAAATTGATTTTACTGTAGCAGATAACTTTCTGGTCTCTCGTAATACCTGCCGTTAGTAAAACAATGAATTTATCATTACCACTATTATATGCAGAAGTTAGTTATTAGTCTTATTTTGATGAAGATTCATGATTCAAGTTGGTTTTGTTCTTACGACTGATATCAACAGCACATTTGTGCTTGGATATTCGGGTTCAGTCATAGTCCCTCTTGGTTGGGTACCTATGTTCTCTTCGGTGACGATAAAATAAGTATTGTGGCTGATAAAGAACATAGGATACATTATGAGAAAGAAACAGACACGTCAGAAGGTACGGAACTTAGAGAACATCATACAAATAGTGAATAACCAACTCCTTTTTCTAATACCGTGATCAAAAATCAACTTTAGTTCTCGACACATGGCTGTTTTGACTTGGGGTCTACCATCAGCTTCGGCTATTAAGTAGGGTCCTTAAAATCCTATTTGTTCACTACTTTGACTAACATGTAACTTAGTAAAAATGTGATCATTTAACGATGTCCAATATACCCTTCAATTATGAAAACATATGATATACTGAGCAAACTTAATAATTCTAAGCTTGACTACAGAAATACCTAATCTTAGCCAGAAAAATTACTAAAGGAAAACACCTTGCAGATTCACTTTTCATGGGACATCGAAATACCCATAGCATCGAGGAGTTGTTACTTGTTACTATTTCCAATAAAGGAACACATTAAAAAATAGTTGCATTTAAGAACCACCGATAGCATCTACACTCTCTAGTCTAAAGGAATCCAAACGATGGTATTAATTTTTGTTATGTAACCCTACTCCATATATAATCACCTTTGAGCCTTTAAGTCGAGAGATATATGATCAGAGGCTGCATAATCAGCTTAGAACTAATAATAATCCTGCTTTAAAAATCAAGATGCATACCTTGATTCCACTTGCGTCTCACCTGCAACATTAAACAGTTAGGCTTCACCCCCTTATGTTGGATGTTGGTCTCATGAGTGTACTCGAATCTGTGATTAGCATTTCAGGAAGGCATTGAGCCAGGCCCACATTGTGACAATCTAACATTTTCAGGTAGTAAAATATTTTCTCGTATAATATTTTGAAACTTATTTTTATGTTGGTTGACGAACTCATAATTTACGGATTTAAATTTGGGCTTACGAGTATAATTTGGCGTCTTTTACGACTAAACCGGAAACCTTAGGATTACGTATTTACGTTTTTGAACTCCGTTTTTGATGAGACAATTTTTATTGGATTCGTTTTGTGACGTTGATTCATAATTTATAAAAACGTTTTTCGTAAAACGACCCGAGTGCACGCAAATCGAGAAAACTAGAATCGAGAAATACCCGTAATCTAGTGAGATGGGACAAAACACATTGTCCCACCCCACTAGCATGGTTTGGACGGCCAACATGACACCACACCATCAAGGTGGCATCATGTTAGCTAACTTACACCAAGTGTAAGCCTAAGCTTACATGTTAAGCTAACTCTTTACCACTTAACACAAAAACTAGCAACTTGTTTTCATTTCCATCTTTCTCACATGCAAAACCAACATCAAACTCTCTCAAACTCTTCCCTCTTGCCGTCCAAAATAAGCCAACAAACACCCCATTTGATCTCTTCTAGCCATGAACCACATGTTTACTAGCTCTATTAAGGAGTTCTCTTGAAGCCTTGATCATTTGGTGGCCATATTAACATCTTTGGAGGTGATTTGCTTGTGTCCTAGGGCTGATTTTCCAACCTATGTTCTTGATATTTGATGGTCTTGGAGATACTTGTTGTGTTCATCAAGTTCTTGTCTTCCTAAAACAAGAAATCCACTTGGTTGGTAAAGAAGATCATCCTCTCCATTTTTCTCTTGTTATTTTGTAAAGAACAAATGTATTTTCTTTCATTTTGTATATATATATGATGTATATATGATGATAAAAATGTTGTGTGGGGATCAAGTGTTGATAAATATGCTTAAAAATAATGATAACTATAAGAAATGAAGCTAAAATCTTGATTATTTAGTTGGTTGTATAAAAACAGTAGATAACTAAAAGATGAACTGATAAAATTACATGGTTTGATCCATTTACAGTAAGTAGAGGATGTTATACACATGTGAGAGTTGGCCATGCAATGGAATCAAAATATTGAGTGAGATATGATCAAAACAAGTTAGGTGGTCTAATCTGAATAAGCAGTTTTGTAGGGACTGTTAAGGCAGGTTAAACTCAAAATGGGCAGTAGCTATAACTAAGTTAAATGTAGCACATAATATGAAGATCATGACATCCAAAAATGAGCTTCTAATTCATTATAGAACTCTAGATATGGTAAAAATAGTGAACATGAAGTTAAAAATCAGATTTTTAGAAATAATGTTTATTATTATTATATAAGCACTCACATTATAATGTATAAAATGTAAAAATATAAACCCACTAACTTATAAAAATTATTTATATAAATGTATAAAAGGTTAATTAAATGGATAAATTATATAAATGGTGGTAAAATAATATTTATAAGTAGTAAAAACTATAAACTTGATTTTTACGACTTTTTCGGCTATCGCCGTAAAATTAACGTTTTTCGCCAAATAAAACTTAGACGACCAAACCCGTCTAATGTAAAGTTTATAAAAGTCATATACTGATGTATAAGTAACTAATACAAGTAAAAACCGATAAAACCCGAACTATAAGAATTACGGACATTTACGAGCTAACTAAACATATTGGACTAATAATTGGACTTAATAAGATAAAAACTTGTAAAAAGAACTTATTGGGCTTAACCCATTTGGGCCCAACATGAAAAGTATATATACTGATAATATAGGCATAAAATGGATAAAAACAAGTTAAAGAACTTACAAAAGGCTTAATGGACTTAAAATAGGTCAATCGGTAAAACTAGCGAACTAGTAAGACGTTATCAAAACGTAAACACTAAAATGAGTAAACAAGGATTTATAAACCCACTTGATCATCATCATATGTACAAAATCATCATATGTATATTGTTATTTTGATAAAAGTCATTGGACCGAGTCTAAGACCGATTATTATTTATATAGGTTTCCGTGACCGAAGCACGCCCGTAGCCGATAATCCGCCTTTCATTAACAACGTGAGTTCATAGCCTCGCACTCTTTTAAATGTTTTATAAAATGATTTGTAAACCCGCGAGGGAGATAACATGCGAGATTTTTATAAAAATAGAACACAAGTAGTCCCGATTGTATGCTTAATGATATGGACCCGAATGATGCTATGACCCTATAAACGAGACTAAAAGGATTATTAGTAGTTAGGTTATGTCACTTAAAGTCCCATTAGCATGAATTGTGAACTACCGGGATTTGGTAGACGCTTATGCATTTGATAGTACTATTTGGGGACGATCACCCCAGTTCGCGCCTTGACGGTTGATCCCCGTCGTACCACATTGATTGGTAAGCGAATTTATGTATGAGAAGATTCCATAGCGTGATTTTTGTGACGACACGCTAACTTAGATGGGCAAATTGTTTGTCGGGTTCGCGGCCCGCTGTTTTCATAGTAAGGTAACAATGTCATGCGGCTAATAATAATCCTAATTCAGATACAATGTACTAAATATCCGATATGATACGACGCTATTAACGATGAATATATTACCTATCATGGTAATATAGAGACTACGGTCTCATGGACGGTTTAAGATGTATGCTTGATTTATATATTGCCTGACTAGCAATATGAGGACTTACTTCCGATATTATGCTTGTGTTCTGATTTTAAATGATTGTTTTATATAACGGTTTTTATTAAACTCTATGAATTCACTCGGCATTCGCTGATATGATTTTTGCATGTTTTTATCTCAGGTGCTTGAAGGTAATCCGGATGGAGATCGACTCTGATGGCCCACTTAATATTAAAAATGTTCATTCGATCTATGTTTTGTAAACTTAATGACCTGTATAATTTGGGACCTGTTGTACGCTTTTAAAACTTTTTATCGAATGAATGTTTGTTAAACCTTGTACAACCATTTTTATGTGTTGTCTATGATTGGAGTTATTGTGCTATCCCGTAACACTCTGAAAGACCCTTCCGCTGTACCGATACGAAAAATGAGAGTGTTACAGTTTGGTACCAGAGCTCTCGTTATAGAGAACAAAAGATTTTAAAAACCAAGGTTTTGAACAAAACTTTTCAAAATCTTTTGACAATGAACATTTGAGAAAATATTTGAAAAATCTTTTGACTATAACGGTGCCAGAGATCTCCGACGTTACCAACAAGCCCTATTGAGAAGATATATATTTTGATATATATAATATAATTTATATATATGTATATATCGTGATTTCATTATGTAATTGTTTAACTAGTATGTTATCCTAATACGAGATATATATATAAATGCAGATTGTCATGGGTGACCCTAATATTCCTATAGAAAACCATGCTATTCCCGAACCTAATATAGAAGATGATCCTTATTTAGACTTAGTAGATTATGATATCGATGATAAGGAGGAACCATTTGAGGATCCCGAGCCCGAGTTAGGACTAGGAGATCAGATTGCCCCTCAGGTTGACCTGGTAGAGAATGATATTGAGAATGTGGATATTGAGAATGTGGATATTGAGAATGTCGATATTGAGAACGATGATGAGATTGGGTTAGATAATTTAGATGACGAGATTGACGACGAGGATGTCGAGGAGGATGTAGGTATAGATGTTGAGGTTGATGACGATGAGGAAGCTGAGCTTATTTATCCGTATGATGTTCCAGAGGGCGAGCCTTTGCCCCCACCAGTTTGTTTGTCTGATTCTGAGGATGAGTTACCTAGGGATGAAATGTCTGAATCGTCTGAATCTGATTCTGAATCAGAGGAGGATGAGGATGACGATGCACCTGGCGGTACTAATGGTATTGCTACTCGTAGACGTGAGATAGGAGAGTCGTCTAGTACTCGAGAGGCTACTCATATTGATGGTCTTGCACCATGGGCCTTGAGACGTGATCTAGATGCTTCCCGTGTTAAGAGTTGTGTGACAGAGGTTGGATTAGGTGTTGTTCAGACTCAGGTTGCTTATTTGGAGTCGAAGACTAAGGTTGGCGAGAAAGAGCGGGAATTACTTAGTTTGGATTTGAGTGATGTAGAACGTGGTTTGAATGAGGCTTTTAGGAGGTTATCGGTGTTGGAAAGTGGTGAGTATGCTGCTATGAAGAAAAAGGTGAATACTATGGAGATTCAGTTGAGTGTAGCTCGTGCGATGCGTGAGAAAGACGAAAAGGAGTTGAATATATCCGTGGGATGGAATAGTAGATTTTATGCCGACATGGTTGAAAGAGGAGTAATCCGTAAGTGCCCAGCTGAAGATGTGTCTAGTGATCGTCCGACGAAGATTCAGAAGACGATGGATGATGGACCATCTGGCGGTTCTCAGTAGACCAGTCTGTATTTAGTAGTGACCTTTATATCTTTTGTGCTTTTGTAGCTTTGACTAAACCGACTTGTTAGTAGTAGACGTGGCACGAATTTTGAGTGTATATAGTGTTAGAACTTTGATATGGGATGTACTAAGACAATACTTTTGTTTCAGATCGAATGAAATATGTATCTTGTCTTGAATTCCATATTGTGCCTTATTTGTATCTTGGTTATGAATTCGATCCATATTATATGAATCCTTTGTTGGGTGAATGCTTAATACTTTGAAATTGTGGAATTATAGAACTATGCCGCCCAAGAAGGCTGTGACTGAGGATGATGTACGTAGGATTATTACGGAGCAAGTTACCGCATCTATGACTGAATTTATGGCAAATGCTAGAAATGAAGCTGGCGGTAGTGGAGCTGGCGGTAGTGGAGCTGGCGGTAGTGGAGCTGGCGGTAGTGGAGCTGGCGGTAGTGGAATTGGTGGTACTAATGTGAATGTGAATGCTAATAATGTGAATGCTAATGCTGGAGGAAATGTAGGAGGACTTGGAACTAATGCACCTGAAGTTGGTTGCTGTATAATATTTGTCTTTTTATAGTATAATCGTCTCGGTATCTTAACGAATTGATTGCACGTTTTTAAGCTTGACTTAATTGTTTTTGGTATTAATAGCTTGATTGGTAATCTATGTCTACTTGGCACAAAGCAATTAAAAAGGTAAAAATAGTCTATATACTACGTATATGTACTACACTACAAACATATTGCACATACTACAAGTAATGAACAACGTACAATTAGTAAAGAGTAACAAAGTACAATTGTCAAACTAATTTTTAACAAGAAAAATAACAAAATGTAACAAACTTGAAAAATTAACAACCTAACAAATTTAAGCAAATTTGTAACAAATTTTTAACTAATTCTAACTAACTAAATTTTTTATTTTATTTTTTTTTATTTTTTTTTTAAAACAAACTGGTTTTTTATAAAATTCTACAAATTTTAATCTACCTACTTTTTATAAAAGTAAAATTACAATATTTGAAAAAAAAACTAATTTTTAATGAAAGAAAATATACTTAACAACTAGCATATAACAAATGAATTAAAATGAACAAATCAAACATGTTTTAAACAGATAATATGCTACACATGAGCTCCTAACAAATATAACCAGATATACAGAAAGTACAAATGCAAAAGAAGAATGACCAGCTAAAATTCTACACTACTATTGCAGAAAATATAAAAGCAAAGGTAACCTCAACTTCCAGGCCTCCGCTGTATGAGTAGCGCAGCGCTGAGCTGGCTAAAATTTAGTACCAAAAATCGTTAACGAAACTACTACACGATCGATTTCCACCAATCTTATCACCAACTGAACAATCTACTGCTTCGTTTCTTCATCTACTTCAACACTGCCTCGAACTGCTCCTCTCAACTTCCAAAACCAGTCCACTGTAGAAGACGCGTTCGTTTGCTGAACTAAGCTGAGATCGAATCTAAACCAAATTTAACTAGGGACAAAAATCTTTTGAAACCAGTAATGAATCCAAAAGCCTTTACTCCATAAGCTAGCTAACTACTCGTAATCAAACAGCAACCTACAAACTCCTTCTGATCTCATGCAGTATTTTCAGAAACAATCTCGAACGCGGTTACGACTACACTAAAACTTCCAGAATCGACTTCCATTAATGGCATTCAAACAAGAACTTAAAATCTTCATTCCATAAACTTGCTACTACTGTGAATACTTGGTGAAAATCTCGATCAACCAGGGACCTAACAAAACTCAAACTCATCCACAAACTACACTGTCAAAAGCGCCATTCTTTCACAGCTACCTTCATCTAAAACACTACTGCACCGAATATCAATTGAACTGCTACTCCCCTTTATTTAACAATTCCAAAAGTGTAACTCATACTCTGATTATCTGGTTTTCAAGAACTTCAATTACTGAAAGTCTTGATCACTTCAAACGAACAGCAACCCTTGTGATCTTGTAGAATAGAATTCCTTAAGCTAACACTAGTATAGACTGAAATTCACGCTATCACTATCAACAAAATCAATTCATTTAACGGCTACGATAACAAGATTCCATCCAATTCTTGACTGCAATGGAAACTCATCAAACTGCTACTCTTCAAGAACAGAAAATTGTGAATCAACTAAAACCGAACTGAATCTAAGTAAAAACTTCAAACTTCCATTATAGCTTCCATAGCAACTTCAATTCTAACTGCTGGAGCTTCAGAACGCCAAAACGGATCAACAGTAATTGAATGAAGAGCATAAGCAGAACATATCGAAGATTGAAGTAAATTTAGAATGAAAGGGAATTTTATTAATCTTGAAAGGGAGTTGGTTACAAATCAGTTACACTAAATGTAACTGTCTAACTAATCTATGAGTGAGTGTGTGATGAGAGAAAGAGAACGTGAAAATGGAAGCTAACTAACTGCTATCTATATCTACTGTGTGTAGATACACCTACTAACTGCTATCTACTAACTAACTGACTCCAAATGAGAAAAAAATAAACGGGTATTTATAGAGATGGGTTGAGTGAAGAAGTGGAGTGTGATGACGTGTGATAACAAATCATAAACTGACACGTGGATGATCAGGGTTTATATGAGACAGGGAATTGGGGAAAATCAGTTGAGTGAATTTAAGATGAATTAAATCCTTGGGTTATATTCAGGTGATATGTGTGAATAATTTTGCTCTTCATTCCAAGTCTTGAAACACCTTCATTCATCTCCAATCTGCTGATAAAGAACTTGTTGACGTGGACTCTTCTTATTGGAGTAGAAAGAAACACACGGATCATCATCTTTTGGCTGATTTCCTATTGGTCAGGATTTGTGATCCAAGTGATATGTATTACTCTTCCTTTATTGGTCCAGCTGGCCTTCATAAAATACACTTTTGGCATAATTGGTCCCTCAGCTTTGTATCTTTAGGATGAATTGCAAAATCAGCCTTGAAACTTAATATATAATCATCATCAGTCCTTGATTCATCATGAACTTGGCAAAATAAGTCCTTTCAGGCTCCTTTGTCTTTTTCTTCGTCTTTTCTTCAAACAAAACTCGTAAAAGCACGTGTTTGTTTCATATGTACCTGTTTTGCCTGAAAACACATAAATAACAAATACCCGCGTAATTCTAACAATTTAAAGTTCAATATAAGATATTTGACTGTGTTTTGAGTGGTTTTTGGATCATAATTGATGAGTGTTTTCACACCTATCAACTCCCCTCCACTTGACCATTGCCATGGCCTCATGCAATGCAGTATTTCAAAGCTCTAGAGTGCACTTTTCTCATAATTAATCCACCTTGGCCATTTTATGATTTACTAATCTATACTATACTACATGATGAATGATTTTGAATATTTACAATGCAATGCAAAGAATAACAATTCTATTTATATATTTTTTTATTTTTCTTGAAATGGTTTTGATGGAAATAACTCATAAAGAAATCAATGACTTAAATTAGGGCTTGGGTACCATGGACATTTATCACCCTCAAGTTTCACTTTCCCCATACCAAGCTTAAAAATGGGATCATTGTATTCACAAGTAAAAAATGCATCAACTTATTCATGACAATTAAATGTGGAACCGGTTATTATTTGAGCAAATTGCTTGTGAGCAAATTTGTCATTATTTCAAATGTTAAGTATAAGAAATGTAAAATCCAAAAATAAGGAAGCACGGTTTTAATCCTAAGTAATCCTCTCATCCATTACTTGAAAAACCGCTCACAATTAATACAAGTCCGTTTCAAGAATAATAAGTCATTCGCCTTATGTGTAAAATCCTCATGTCATGCTTTCATAAGTAGCTACACACTCGCTAGGGAAAGAAAAATAAACTCACGCAATAATTTACATCCGCCATCTTTTTGAGACTTTGGATCTTCAACCCCGCAACCCGTCAAAGTAATATTGGATTGGAGCAATCTATTGAATCCCCGCAACCCGTCAAGGTAATATTGGAACTCAATAGTCACTATAATTAACACCACACTGCCCCTCTTGGGAGTCTTGTATATATTATTTCTTTCTTTTTTTTTTCTTTTTCTAGCCACTCATTTTTTTTTCAAGCCGCTCTTATTTTTCTTTATTCCTCACAAAGAAAGTTTAAAAGAATAAAAGGAAAAACACCCGCTAAATATGGAGCATGACATAAGTCTAGTACACAGAAAACGTTCTAACTTAGAATCTTAAGACGTACTCATATCAACCATAAATGATTAGCCAAAAATGCATAAGAGATTACAAACCAATTAAAACCGTACTTGATTATTTATTAACAATTATATACATGCGAAGAAAATAGAGGTAAAGAAGAGAAGGGTTTAGCCACAAGTAATTATCATGAAGTCTATCTAGCCCTTTTACACTTGCTTCAACTCTATCATTTCCCATTCTCCACAAATTTAAAATCTCAAATAATGAGAGTGGTGGATGCTTAGCCTAATAGACCAATGAAGGACTACATGGTTAAGGATACTAGCTAGAGAATGCTAAAATAAGCAAACTCGAGTTGAGTCAAAATATCCATGGCGGGCCTAATATGTCAAAGAAGTCTAAACTTGTTAAAACCATGTTTTATTTTATTTTTTTTCCTTTTTATATATTTTTGATGAAGAATAAAAGAAGAAATATATACAATGCGAATGTGTTATGCAAATGAAAAATGATTAATGCAAAAATTATGAATGCATATTTTTGTTGACCAAAGTAGATCAAAAATTTGAAAAATGATCGAAAAATCAATTTTACAATTATCATGAAGTTAAAGCAATGGTATAGGTAAGGTCACTTCGATAGAAGTCTCCCCTACACTTAAGATAAACATTGTCCTCAATGTTTAAGAGTATTGGAGTGAACTCCCCTACACTTATGACATTGATTACTTTGCTTAACCCAAGTTAAGGAAGAGACAACTAAAGGGTATTCATTTTAAGCACAAGTGTTTGATAGCAAAAACTAATCGAAGTGAACCAGATACACGGGCCTCCTCCATAAGCTCCAAGTATGAAATGTGAGAGAGCAACCCTTGAAACAAACACCAAAAGACGAAGAAAAGCACCCCTCTACTTCAACTCTATTATAACATCCTTTTAATTAAACCTAACCTATTGAAAATCTACTCTACGTTTTCTAACCTAGTTATTCAATGCTTGAGTTTTTTTAACCCTAAGTCGCTAGCTCGACTCGGCCCCGAATTAGGTTGTCCTTGGGGAAACCATCATGGAGAGTAAAAGATTTACCCTCTTAGGAAAAACTCTCCATGATAAGGTAAAACAAGTTCTCAAGTACACAAAATCCCATAAATACCCACCAGGATCAAATACATAATTGCCCTCCCAAGAATAGCACATCCCAAAAGTGGACTTCTTAATCAATGGTGAGGTGGGTGAGGTTTCTTTGTTCATGATTCTTCCCCTTAAGTGTCCCATAAGATGATAAGGTGATACTTTAAAGTTTCCCACAAGTTTTCCTTTTAATGCATCAAGCGGATACTGAGTTGGCTCAACATTCTCTATACCAGGATCAAAAATCTTTTGCTTCATGGGAAAATAACAGGTGGTGGGAGCCTTTGAAGATTCTCCTTGATACTTCACATCATGAGAGAAAAGGTATGGAGTAGTAAGGGTCATCACACTTGTAGAGGAAACCACCATTTCTTTCTTGTTCTTAGAAAACTCCTCATCAAAAACATCCTCATATGGTGACATAAAGAATCTCTCCAATTCAACATCCAAATGATACAAGTCACTATCATCTTGAAACTTCTCAAATATTGGTTCATCAAGTGAAGGCTCAAAGAGATGGTGTGAATTGGTTTGTAAGAAAGGTGGTGAAATAAGTGAAGCATTTTGGTTTTGAGGTGTTCCACAAGGTGTGTAAGAAGGAGTAATATGTGAAGGTTCATGAGAAGGTTGAGTGGGAATGGAATCTCCATAAAGCAATCTTTCTATTTCACGAATATCCTCATCCCAATTAGAAGAAAATGTATCAACCACAATATCATCCCTCTTAAGATAAGCTTCAATCTCCTCATTAATCAACTCATCTTCACTAAGCATTCTTTCAATCGTTAAAACATCCTCTTCCAAATTTGGAATAGAGTTATCAATCTCAATATCATCTCTCTTAAGACAATCTTCAATTTGTTTATCTATCAATTCAGCCTCACTAAGCAATCTTTCGATCTCTAGAACATCCTCTTCCCAATTTAAACTAGAGTGATCAATCTCAATATCATCTCTCTTAAGATAATCTTCAATTTGTTTATCTATCAATTCATCCTCACTAAGCAATCTTTCAATCTCAAAAACCTTATCACTCTCATCAATGATAGAACCCTCCTCATCATGATAGTCATCATAGATTGGCATATCAAGTATTGGTATTTCAAAAGGTATCTCCTCAAAACTCAAGGTAGTATGATCATCAAATAATGGAGGCTCAAAAATGGAGAACTCATCATCACTATATTCATCATAAATTGGTGTATCAAAAAGAGGTGGTTCATCATAACTAGAATCCTCATTTGCTTCCTCATTTGTGTTGAAAATATGACTCAAATCTCCAAAATGAAATTGTTGGGGTTCATGAATATTCAATGAGGAAGTAATGGAGGCTATTGTCTCAACATAAGGAAGATCATATTCACCACTCTTACAAGCTTCATGAAAGTATTCATTACACACTTCATCAAGAATATCAACGTGATTCACCTCTTTATCAAGAATATCAACATGCTTAACCGTCTCACGCTCATCGGACTTCTTAGACAATTTTCCCATGTTAAACACAATCTTTTGATCTTCCACCCTCATAATAAGTTCCCCTTCCGCCACATCAATAAGAGTACGACTCGTCCTTTGATAGGTGTGTAAACACCCATCTTTTCTACCACTTAATTACAATAATAACCGGACCAAAACGTGTATTTTATGTCTTTTATGTCGGAATTATGCGTGGTTTGTGTTTTTATTGTGATTTAGGACGAAAAGGTGAAAAGCGGAGAAAACACGGGCATTTACGGACTTTTATGAAGAAAAGGATGAAAGACGAAGTCAAGAAGTCAAAAGTGGATAAAGAACGGAAGTCCAAGACCAATTCTGAAGATTTATCGAAGAAAAAGTCAAAAGACGGAAGTTTACTTAAAACCGAGGAACTCAAGTCTTATTTATCGAAGAATTAAAAGACGAGTCCAAAGAAATCCCGAGCCAAAAGTCATCCCATTCCAAGATTAACAAGAAAATTAAGAAGGAAGGACTTGATGGTGCAATTAACAAAGAAAGGAAGGAGGGAGGAAGCTTCCTCTAACCTCTCCCCTAATCACCTATAAATACTCTCATTTTCATTTCATTTAGTTTTTGTTGGCTAGATTGACAAACTAGTTCTTCCACCTTTCATTTATGCACCTTTATTTACTTGTTATTTAAATACATGTTTTGCACTTTAATTACCTTTAATTCCAAGTAAGTTTTTAATTTGTGTTCTTTAAACTCTTGTCTTTACCTTTCTTTATCATTTGATCAAGTTCTTTTTATCAATCTCATTCTACCTTTCTCTCTTTTTGTTTCGACTTGAATTTCGGATTAAGCAAAGTTTTGCTTAATCCAATTGCTTATTTTGATTAAAGTTTCGTCCTTTTTATTTCCTTACACGAAATAAGCCACGAGATTGACAACCTTGTGTGCTTATTTGGAATTTTTCTTAAGTATTTTTGAAAGTTTTCTTTAAAGTTTTCTTTTAAGTTTTGATTTCATTTAAGTTTCGTGTTTTAAAGTTTGAAAGACTTTTACTTTCTAGCTTATTGTTTCGTTTTGATTTCATTTTATTAAAGTTTTTGGTCACGGCTTATTGGATATAGCTTATTAGGATTTGTGCTTGTTACGAAATTGCGCTCCATCGGAAAGTAAGGGTTTCACATTGTGACGGCCTGCTAACCACATTCCGATAGTGACAGTTTGGACAAGGGTTTTGCATTCCGATCCGGGATTGCGATTGGTGTATCTATTCCTCATTCCGATCTGGGGATTGCGATCGCATATTGCGATCGCTCTTTCCGACGGCTCTTGAGGCTTACTTAGACGAAGTGCTGCCCAATTTTCCTTAGCCATATTCCGATCTGGACCTCATTCCGATAGGTACATTCCGATAGGTTACATCTTGGTATTCCGATAGCATACATTTCGATCTGGACTACATTGCGATCTGAGGTTGTTAGGTTATTCCGATCTGAAAAGGTGACATATTCCGATCTGGGTTTCTTCAACATTCCGATAGGTGGTATGTTCATTCCGATGGTAAGGTTGATCGGAATATATTCCAATCTGGGTTAACTTTTATGTTTTGTCTTGTTTAATTTTTAGCTTAAGTTTTTAATACTTGTCTAATTTGATTTCCGTCACGCTTTAATTTTTAAATATTGCATACTTTCGTTTAATTAGACTTAGATTTATTTTCACGTTCTTTTAATACTTGCCCTTTACTTTAACGACATTTACTTTTAAGTCTTGCACATTTAAATTTAAAAACAAACCAAAAATTATTTGTTTAACCAAAGATCAACTGAGTCACATAGAAAACCTAGATCAATTCGATTAGACATACTTAAACGAACAATAATTTTTAATTAGGTAAAAACCTAGTTATTATCCTTAAAAAGGGTCTACCAACAATAAGAGGAACTCTCGGGTCCATATCATAATCAACCACTACAAAATCCGCGGGAAAGGTAAACTTATCAACCCCTACAAACACATCCTCCGCTATGCCTACCGGATAAGCTATGGTACGGTTAGCTAACTCAAGTGTCATCCTAGTAGGTGTGAGCTCGGGAAGTGAAAGTCTTTTCCAAAGCGATAATGGCATGAGATTGATACTTGCCCCAAGATCCGCCAATGCCATGCAATTTTCCACCCTAGGAAAATTACAAGGTATCAAGAAGCGCCCCGGATCTCCAAGTTTTGTTGGTAAGGTTTTAAGTAGCACGGCGGAACAATTTTCATTAAGGGATGTGTTGGGCAAATCAACCAATTTTTCCTTGTTTGATAGTAAATCCTTGAACATCTTAGCAAACTTTGGCATATAAGCAAGAGCTTCCGCAAAGGATATATTGATGTTGAGTTGCTTGAACATCCTTAAGAAATTTGAGACTTGGATGTCATCCTTGTTTTTTAATTTATCCTTTCTCAATCTTGAAGGGTAAGGAAGGTTTGGTTTTGGTGTAGGTGGAATAGGTGTTGTAGTGGAAGATTTGTCTTTGTTAGCTTCTTCATTAGGAGGTATGGAAGGTAAAGGAGAAGTATGAGGAGGTTGAGAAGGTGTGTTTGAGTGAATAGGAGCATTTTGAGGAGGTGAAGTAGAGGTAGAAGACTTGTCACAAGTAGGAGCACAAGTGGGTTGAACAATAGTAGGTTTAGGAGGTGAAGGATCCTTTGTTGTTGTTCCACTTCTTGTTGTAATGGCATTGACATTGGCCCTTGGATTTGTTTGTGTGTTGGAAGGTAAAGCCCCTTGTGGTCTTTGATTTAATTCCATTAAAACCTTATTCATTTGGTCATTCATTTTCTTCTCCATAGCTTGAAACTTCCTTTCATTCTCTTGATTCATTTTTTGCAAGAAATCCATTGTGTGATAATCTTGTGGCACATAACCTTGAAAACCTTGAGGTTGGAAAGGTAAAGGTTGGGCATTAAATCCTTGATTTGGTGGATAAAAGGTATTTGCTTGAGGTTGAAATTGATTTGGTGCCTTGTAGTTATTTCCTTGATAAGCATAACACTCCCTTTGATAGCCTTGAACTTTATCACATTGTTGGTAGGAATGGGGACCTCCACAAGTCTCACATGAAAGAGCAATAGTATTCACATCATCGGTGGAATTCTTGTTCAAAAAGAGTTCACAAAATTTCATGAGTGTGTTGGTCATAGTATCAAGCTTTTGAGAGATCATGTTTTTGATTTGAGGAGTAACACTCTCTTGCACCACATGGACTCTCTCATCAAATTGTGTGTTATCTTGCACCATCGATTTGTTCTCAATAATGTCCCAAGCTTCTTGAAAGGATTTAGAGAAAATATTTCCACCCGCGGAAGAGTTGAGTGAATCTTGGTGGTGTGGTCTTAATCCATTATAGAAAGTGTTGAGTTGGTGAACCTCATCGAATCCATGATTTGGACATTTCCTCAATAACTCCTTGAAATTTTCCCAAGCCTCACTAAATGTTTGATCATTCCTTTGTTGAAAACCAATAATTAACTTTCTCAAAGCCGTAGTTCTTGATAGAGGAAAGAACTGGTTCAAAAACTTCTTCCTTAAATCCTCCCAAGTGAAGATGCTCTTAGATGGTTGCCTATCATACCAATTTCTAGCAAGACCCTCTAAGGAGAATGGGAATAAGATCATCTTAATAGCATCAGGAGGGACCCCATTATACTTAAGTGTATTGCAAAGTAACAAGAACCTCTTAATATGGTCGTGGGGGTCATCTATGGATCTCCCTAAGAAGGGGCTAGAAGAAACCAAAGTGATCATGTGGGCATTAAGCTCAAAAGTCTGTGCGGTTATTTCAGGTATAACGATGGCGTCAACATTTCCCTCTACTTTCGATTGGAGAATCTCCATAATAGGACGTTGATCCATGGCTACAAAATGGTCGAATGTATATACAAGTGAAATGACGTCTAAAAGCTTCCTCAGGGAAGGAAGTAATACACCAAAGGTGGTATGTTTACACGCGTGCGAGTACACGTGTAAGTAAACACGAGGAATGAGGGAGTAGCCCTCGGTCGACTTTTGAGAGAGAAGAGATTATCTCCCTCGAGGTTCGATATGAAATATCCACAAGAAAGTATATATATAATTACTACTTGGGTGCAAGACCCCCAATAAAGCCTTCCTTCTCAAAATACGCACTAGTGAACGGGGGGTTAGGTGGCGCGAAGCACTTAAGTACCTATTGACCCTTAGACGGCATTTTATAGCACGTCGCCTATCTATTCACTTTGTAGTTTGTATTCTTCGAATTATTGCCAATTGGAAGTATTTATCTATTCTTGCTTTATTTTATTTGATCGATACGCGTGTCAAGGACCGGAACGCCCCTCAACACGGTGTATTGCCTCGGCAATACTTATGGAAGATATGTGTATTGGTTGTTCTTATACGTATACTTATTTTACATATAATAATATAAAAATATTTTTGTATTTATCTGTTTTTTTAAGAAAAATACTATATGTACGTAAAAAGCGATGAAAACCAATAATATATATTTTTGGGTGTAATCTTTTAGGAAAAAGATTACTTTTTTGGATTTTTTATTTTTTTTGGTTCAATTCTTTAGGAAAAGAATTGATTTTTTGATTTTTTTTATTTTTTATTTGTAATTTTTATCTTTTTGATTTTTTTTATCTTTTTGATTATAATACGTAAAAATAACGTTCACAAAGTGAACGGATCCCAAAATCCAATCGTCTCACTCGAAATCGTTAATCTTCACGAAAAGAACCGGCAGCGGCGCCATTTAATATTTGTCTTTTTATAGTATAATCGTCTCGGTATCTTAACGAATTGATTGCACGTTTTTAAGCTTGACTTAATTGTTTTTTGTATTAATAGCTTGATTGGTAATCTATGTCTACTTGGCACAAAGCAATTAAAAAGGTAAAAATAGTCTATATACTACGTATATGTACTACACTACAAACATATTGCACATACTACAAGTAATGAACAACGTACAATTAGTAAAGAGTAACAAAGTACAATTGTCAAACTAATTTTTAACAAGAAAAATAACAAAATGTAACAAACTTGAAAAATTAACAACCTAACAAATTTAAGCAAATTTGTAACAAATTTTTAACTAATTCTAACTAACTAAATTTTTTATTTTATTTTTTTTTTATTTTTTTTTAAAACAAACTGGTTTTTTATAAAATTCTACAAATTTTAATCTACCTACTTTTTATAAAAGTAAAATTACAATATTTGGAAAAAAAAAACTAATTTTTAATGAAAGAAAATATACTTAACAACTAACATATAACAAATGAATTAAAATGAACAAATCAAACATGTTTTAAACAGATAATATGCTACACATAAGCTCCTAACAAATATAACCAGATATACAGAAAGTACAAATGCAAAAGAAGAATGACCAGCTAAAATTCTACACTACTATTGGAGAAAATATAAAAGCAAAGGTAACCTCAACTTCCAGGCCTCCGCTGTAGGAGTAGCGCAGCGCTGAGCTGGCTAAAATTTAGTACCAAAAATCGTTAACGAAACTACTACACGATCGATTTCCACCAATCTTATCACCAACTGAACAATCTACTGCTTCGTTTTTTCATCTACTTCAACACTGCCTCGAACTGCTCCTCTCAACTTCCAAAACCAGTCCACTGTAGAAGACGCGTTCGTTTGCTGAACTAAGCTGAGATCGAATCTAAACCAAATTTAACTAGGGACAAAAAACTTTTGAAACCAGTAATGAATCCAAAAGCCTTTACTCCATAAGCTAGCTAACTACTCGTAATCAAACAGCAACCTACAAACTCCTTCTGATCTCATGCAGTATTTTCAGAAACAATCTCGAACGCGGTTACGACTACACTAAAACTTCCAGAATCGACTTCCATTAATGGCATTCAAACAAGAACTTAAAATCTTCATTCCATAAACTTGCTACTACTGTGAATACTTGGTGAAAATCTCGATCAACCAGGGACCTAACAAAACTCAAACTCATCCACAAACTACACTGTCAAAAGCGCCATTCTCTCACAGCTACCTTCATCTAAAACACTACTGCACCGAATATCAATTGAACTGCTACTCCCCTTTATTTAACAATTCCAAAAGTGTAACTCATACTCTGATTATCTGGTTTTCAAGAACTTCAATTACTGAAAGTCTTGATCACTTCAAACGAACAGCAACCCTTGTGATCTTGTAGAATAGAATTCCTTAAGCTAACACTAGTATAGACTGAAATTCACGCTATCACTATCAACAAAATCAATTCATTTAACGGCTACGATAACAAGATTCCATCCAATTCTTGACTGCAATGGAAACTCATCAAACTGCTACTCTTCAAGAACAGAAAATTATGAATCAACTAAAACCGAACTGAATCTAAGTAAAAACTTCAAACTTCCATTATAGCTTCCATAGCAACTTCAATTCTAACTGCTGGAACTTCAGAACGCCAAAACGGATCAACAGTAATTGAATGAAGAGCATAAGTAGAACATATCGAAGATTGAAGTAAATTTAGAATGAAAGTGAATTTTATTAATCTTGAAAGGGAGTTGGTTACAAATCAGTTACACTAAATGTAACTGTCTAACTAATCTATGAGTGAGTGTGTGATGAGAGAAAGAGAACGTGAAAATGGAAGCTAACTAACTGCTATCTATATCTACTGTGTGTAGATACACCTACTAACTGCTATCTACTAACTAACTGACTCCAAATGAGAAAAAATAAACGGGTATTTATAGAGATGGGTTGAGTGAAGAAGTGGAGTGTGATGACGTGTGATAACAAATCATAAACTGACACGTGGATGATCAGGGTTTATATGAGACAGGGAATTGGGGAAAATCAGTTGAGTGAATTTAAGATGAATTAAATCCTTGGGTTATATTCAGGTGATATGTGTGAATAATTTTGCTCTTCATTCCAAGTCTTGAAACACCTTCATTCATCTCCAATCTGCTGATAAAGAACTTGTTGACGTGGACTCTTCTTATTGGAGTAGAAAGAAACACACGGATCATCATCTTTTGGCTGATTTCCTATTGGTCAGGATTTGTGATCCAAGTGATATGTATTACTCTTCCTTTATTGGTCCAGCTGGCCTTCATAAAATACACTTTTGGCATAATTGGTCCCTCAGCTTTGTATCTTTAGGATGAATTGCAAAATCAGCCTTGAAACTTAATATATAATCATCATCAGTCCTTGATTCATCATGAACTTGGCAAAATAAGTCCTTTCAGGCTCCTTTGTCTTTTTCTTCGTCTTTTCTTCAAACAAAACTCGTAAAAGCACGTGTTTGTTTCATATGTACCTGTTTTGCCTGAAAACACATAAATAACAAATACCCGCGTAATTCTAACAATTTAAAGTTCAATATAAGATATTTGACTGTGTTTTGAGTGGTTTTTGGATCATAATTGATGAGTGTTTTCACACCTATCACTGTACTTATGTGACGTTCATGAAGTGTGAACCTCTACCTTTTAATGGAACTGAAGGTGCTGTAGGACTAAGCCAGTGGATTGAGAAGATTGAATCGGTGTTTCGGATTAGTAAGTGTAAGGAGGAAGATAAGGTGACTTTTGCTATGGCTACTCTTAAAGGTCGTGCGTTGACTTGGTGGAACCGGAGAATTGCTTTCATGAGTCTTGATGCTGCTAATGCTACTCCTTGGGCTGAAATTAAGAAGTGGATGACTTTAGAGTTTTGTCCTCGTAGTGTGATCATTAGGTTAGAACAAGAGTTGATTCATTTGAGAATGAAAGGTGTGGACATTGATAGTTACACGAACCGATTCCATGAGTTGGCCTTGCTATGTCCTCGATTGGTTGAACCCGAAGAGATCCGAATTGAGGAATATGTTAAAGGGTTGACCAGGAATATCCGGGGGGACGTGACATCATCTAAATCACTGACCATTGATGATGCTGTTCGAATGGCTTACCAACTCATTGGACAGATAATTCAGGATAAGGAAGATGAAGCCCGTATAGGTGAGAAAAGAAAGGGAGACGGTGAGCGTGTAGATAGAGGTGATAATAGGAAGAATTTCAATCGCCGTCAGAACCAGAGAAAGGGGAATGCAAATGCTCTTACCTACAACACACCGCGCAACGATGATAGATGTCCTAAGTGTGGCAACAAGAGGCATGCTGGCGACTGCTGGAAGTGCTGAAATTGCGGAAAGCTTGGACACAAGGTTGAAAGGTGTAAGAAGGGAACCATTTGCTTCAACTGTAATGAGGAAGGTCATAGGAAATCGGAATGCCCCAAGTTGAAAGCGATTGTACCTGGAAGAAACCCCTAGGGTGGTATCTACCAACTTGGAACAATTGAGGTGAAGAAAGAGGATCCGAATGTCGTTACCGGTACGTTTTCACTCAACAATCATTATGCTGTTGCTTTATTCGATTCGGGTGCCGATAGGAGCTTTGTATCCACTAAATTTAGTGCCCTTATTGATATTGAACCTGTTGAGATAAATACCAGTTACGAGGTGGAATTGGCTGATGGTAAATTAGTGAAAACTAATAAGCTATTAGAAGGATGCTCTCTAAATCTCTTGAACCATTCCTTTCCGATTGATTTGATGTTGATAGAATTAGGTAGTTTGATATTATTATTGGTATGGATTGGTTGTCGTTGAATAATGCTACTATTTTATGTGGAGAGAAGAAAGTTAAGATTCCTCTTAGGAATAGGACGTTAGTAATTGATGGTAGTCGAGGTGAATCCCGTTTGAAAATCGTTTCATGTATTAAAGTCCAAAAGTACATCAGGAACGGTTGTGAGTTATTCTTAGCTCAAGTGACCGGGAATGAGTCTAGGGAGAAACGATTGGAAGATGTACCTATTATATGTGAATTTCCTGAGGTATTTCCTAAAGATTTACCCGGACTTCCACCGATAAGGCAAGTAGAGTTTCGAATCGATTTAATTCCTGGTGCTGCACCGGTGGCACGTGCGCCTTACCGATTAGCCCCTTCTGAATTAAAGGAGTTATCTGAGCAACTTAAGGAGTTGTCTAATAAAGGTTTTATTCGACCGAGCTCATCGCCTTGGGGAGCTCCAGTCTTGTTCGTTAAGAAGAAGGATGGATCTTTCCGTATGTGCATTGATTATAGGGAACTGAATAAGTTGACAATTAAAAATCGATATCCTTTACCTAGGATTGATGATTTGTTTGATCAACTGCAAGGATCTAGTGTGTATTCTAAGATAGATTTGCGGTCAGGATATCACCAACTTCGCGTCCGTGAAGAAGATATTCCTATAACTGCATTTAGAACTCGTTATGGACACTATGAATTTCAAGTAATGCCATTTGGGTTAACTAACGCACCTGCGGTTTTCATGGATTTAATGAATCCAGTGTGCAAGCCCTACTTGGATAAATTTGTGATTGTGTTTATTGACGATATTCTGATCTATTCTAAGAATGAAGATGAACATAGAGAACATTTAAGGATTGTTTTGAATTTGTTGAAGGATGAAAGGTTGTATGCTAAGTTTTCGAAATGTCATTTCTGGTTAGATTCTGTGCAATTTCTTGGTCATGTGATTAACAGAGATGGAATTCATGTTGATCCTGCAAAGGTTGAAGCTATTAAGAATTGGTCTGCACCGACAACGCCAACGGAAGTGCGACAGTTCTTAGGATTGGCTGGCTATTATAGGCGATTCATTAAAGAATTCTCTTTGATAGCTAAACCCTTGACTAAGCTTACTCAGAAGAATAAACCTTTCGTTTGGGGAAGTGATGAAGATGGAGCATTTCAGACATTGAAGCAAAAATTATGTAGTGCGCCGATCTTATCATTACCCGACGGGAGTAAAGATTTTGTAGTGTATTGTGATGCATCTCTTAGAGGTTATGGAGCTGTTTTGATGCAGAGAGAGAAAGTGATAGCTTATGCTTCTAGGCAATTAAGGAAGAGTGAGAAGAATTATACTACTCATGATCTTGAGTTAGGAGCTGTAGTCTTTGCTCTTAGGTTGTGGAGACATTATCTGTATGGCACCAAGTGTACGGTATTCACCGATCACAAAAGCCTGCAGTATATTCTCGACCAGAAGGAATTGAACATGAGGCAACGAAGATGGATAGAGTTGTTAAGTGATTATGACTGTGATATAAAATATCACCCAGGAAAAGCCAATGTTGTTGCTGATGCGTTAAGTAGGAAAGATAGAGAGCCTATCAGGGTGCGTTCTCTAGTCTTGACCGTGCACAATAATTTGCCTGAGCAAATTAGAAATGCGCAAATAGAAGCTTGTAAGAAGGAGAATTTTGTTAATGAAGCGTTCCGAGGAGAAGGAGATCCTTTAGAGGTTAGAGCTGATGGAGTGAAATGCTTAAGAGGTCGTATGTGGATACCTAAGTTTGGAGGCTTAAGAGATTTGATTATGTTAGAATCCCATAAATCTAAGTATTCCATTCATCCGGGATCTGATAAGATGTACCATGATTTGAAGAAGTTGTACTGGTGGCCGAATATGAAAGCTGACATAGCTATGTATGTTCTTCAATGCTTGACTTGTGCTAGAGTTAAAGCCGAACATCAGAAGCCATCAGGACTACTTCAACAGCCAAAGATTCCTGAATGGAAGTGGGAGCGAATTACAATGGACTTTATCACCAAGCTTCCTAGAACATCATCTGGAAACAATTCGATTTGGGTTATTGTCGATAGACTTACCAAATCAGCACACTTCATTCCGGTTAAGGAGCAGTTCTCACTGGAGAAGTTGACTCGAATATACCTTGATAATGTTGTATGCAAGCATGGAGTGCCTGTATTGATCATTTCAGATCGAGATCCTAGATTCGCATCGAATTTTTGGAAATCTCTCAAAAGATCTTTGGGAACGAATCTCGACATGAGCACTGCTTATCACCCCCAGACTGATGGGCAGAGTGAAAGGACGATACAAACACTGGAAGATATGTTGAGAGCTTGTGTGTTAGACTTTGGTAAGAATTGGGATAAACATTTGTCATTAGCAGAGTTTTCGTATAACAATAGTTACCATTCTAGTATTAAGGCTGCACCGTTTGAAGCTTTGTATGGTAGGAAGTGTAGATCTCCTGTATGTTGGAGTGAAGTTGGGGATACCCAGCTCACGGGACCGGAATTGATCTGGGAGACTACGGAGATGATAGTTCAGATTAAGAATAGGTTGTTGACTGCCCGTAGTAGACAGAAAAGTTACGCGGATGTGCGGCGGAAGCCAATGGAGTTTGAAGTGGGTGACCGAGTAATGTTGAAAGTATCGCCATGGAAAGGCGTTATAAGATTTGGAAAGCGAGGAAAATTGAATCCCCGTTATATTGGACCCTTTAAGATTTTATCTAGAGTAGGTCCGGTGGCTTACAAACTAGAGTTACCCCCAGAACTTCATGGTGTTCACAACACATTCCATGTATCTAATCTGAAGAAATGTCTAGCAGTGAGTGATGAGAAAATTCCGTTAGGTAAGGTTCGAATAGATGGGAAGTTGCATTTTATCGAAGAGCCCGTAGAAGTTATGGACCGTGAGGTAAAGCAACTGAAACAAAGTCGGATACCTATTGTCAAGATCCGATGGAATTCAAAGCATGGACCGGAGTATACTTGGGAACGAGAGGATGAAATGTGGAAGAAATATCCGCACCTCTTCGATTTCAATAAGAAACGGACATCCAAATGAAATGGATCACGAGGACGTTGATCCCTTTTAGGAGGAAAATCTGTGACAATCTAACATTTTCAGGTAGTAAAATATTTTCTCGTATAATATTTTGAAACTTATTTTTATGTTGGTTGACGAACTCACAATTTACGGATTTAAATTTGGGCTTACGTGCATAATTTGGCGTCTTTTACGACTAAACCGGAAACCTTAGGATTACGTATTTAGGTTTTTGAACTCCGTTTTTGATGAGACAATTTTTATTGGATTCGTTTTGTGACGTTGATTCATAATTTATAAAAACGTTTTTCGTAAAACGACCCAAGGGCACGCAAATCGAGAAAACTAGAATCGAGAAATACCCGTAAACTAGTGAGATGGGACAAAACACATTGTCCCACCACACTAGCATGGTTTGGACGGCCAACATGACACCACACCATCAAGGTGGCATCATGTTAGCTAACTTACACCAAGTGTAAGCCTAAGCTTACATGTTAAGCTAACTCTTTACCACTTAACACAAAAACTAGCAACTTGTTTTCATTTCCATCTTTCTCACATGCAAAACCAACATCAAACTCTCTCAAACTCTTCCCTCTTGCCGTCCAAAATAAGCCAACAAATACCCCATTTGATCTCTTCTAGCCATGAACCACATGTTTACTAGCTCTATTAAGGAGTTCTCTTGAAGCCTTGATCATTTGGTGGCCATATTAACATCTTTGGAGGTGATTTGCTTGTGTCCTAGGGCTGATTTTCCAACCTATGTTCTTGATATTTGATGGTCTTGGAGATACTTGTTGTGTTCATCAAGTTCTTGTCTTCCTAAAACAAGAAATCCACTTGGTTGGTAAAGAAGATCATCCTCTCCATTTTTCTCTTGTTATTTTGTAAAGAACAAATGTATTTTCTTTCATTTTGTATATGTATATGATGTATATATGATGATAAAAATGTTGTGTGGGGATCAAGTGTTGATAAATATGCTTAAAAATGATGATAACTATAAGAAATGAAGCTAAAATCTTGATTATTTAGTTGGCTGTATAAAAACAGTAGATAACTAAAAGATGAACTGATAAAATTGCATGGTTTGATCCATTTACAGTAAGTAGAGGATGTTATACACATGTGAGAGTTGGCCATGCAATGGAATCAAAATATTGAGTGAGATATGATCAAAACAAGTTAGGTGGTCTAATCTGAATAAGCAGTTTTGTAGGGACTGTTAAGGCAAGTTAAACTCAAAATGGGCAGTAGCTATAACTAAGTTAAATGTAGCACATAATATGAAGATCATGCCATCCAAAAATGAGCTTCTAATTCATTATAGAACTCTAGATATGGTAAAAATGGTGAACATGAAGTTAAAAATCAGATTTTTGGAAATAATGTTTATTATTATTATATAAGCACTCACATTATAATGTATAAAATATAAAAATATAAACCCACTAACTTATAAAACTTATTAATATAAATGTATAAAAGGTTAATTAAATGGATAAATTATATAAATGGTGGTAAAATAATATTTATAAGTAGTAAAAACTATAAACTTGATTTTTACGACTTTTTCGGCTATCGCCGTAAAAATAACGTTTTTCGCCAAATAAAACTTAGACGACCAAACCCGTCTAATGTAAAGTTTATAAAAGTCATATACTGATGTATAAGTAACTAATACAATTAAAAACCGATAAAACCCGAACTATAAGAATTACGGACATTTACGAGCTAACTAAACATATTGGACTAATAATTGGACTTAATAAGATAAAAACTTGTAAAAAGAACTTATTGGGCTTAACCCATTTGGGCCCAACATGAAAAGTATATATACTGATAATATAGGTATAAAATCGATAAAAACAAGTTAAAGAACTTACAAAAGGCTTAATGGACTTAAAATAGGTAAATCGGTAAAACTAGCGAACTAGTAAGACGTTATCAAAACGTAAACACTAAAATGAGTAAACAAGGATGTATAAACCCACTTGATCATCATCATATGTACAAAATCATCATATGTATATTGTTATTTTGATAAAAGTCATTGGACCGAGTCTAAGACCGATTATTATTTATATAGGTTTCCGTGACCGAAGCACGCCCGTAGCCGATAATCCGCCTTTCATTAACAACGTGAGTTCATAGCCTCGCACTCTTTTAAATGTTTTATAAAATGATTTGTAAACCCGCGAGGGAGATAACATGCTAGATTTTTATAAAAATAGAACACAAGTAGTCCCGATTGTATGCTTAATGATATGGACCCGAATGATGCTATGACCCTATAAACGAGACTAAAAGGATTATTAGTAGTTAGGTTATGTCACTTAAAGTCCCATTAGCATGAATTGTAAACTACCGGGATTTGGTAGACGCTTATGCATTTGATAGTACTATTTGGGGACGATCACCCCAGTTCGCGCCTTGACGGTTGATCCCCGTCGTACCACATTGATTGGTAAGCGAATTTATGTATGAGAAGATTCCATAGCGTGATTTTTGTGACGACACGCTAACTTAGATGGGCAAATTGTTTGTCGGGTTCGCGGCCCGCTGTTTTCATAGTAAGGTAACAATGTCATGCGGCTAATAATAATCCTAATTCAGATACAATGTACTAAATATCCGATATGATACGACGCTATTAACGATGAATATATTACCTATCATGGTAATATAGAGACTACGGTCTCATGGACGGTTTAAGATGTATGCTTGATTTATATATTGCCTGACTAGCAATATGAGGACTTACTTCCGATATTATGCTTGTGTTCTGATTTTAAATAATTGTTTTATATAACGGTTTTTATTAAACTCTATGAATTCACTCGGCATTCGCTGATATGATTTTTGCATGTTTTTATCTCAGGTGCTTGAAGGTAATCCGGATGGAGATCGACTCTGATGGCCCACTTAATATTAAAAATGTTCATTCGATCTATGTTTTGTAAACTTAATGACCTGTATAATTTGGGACCTGTTGTACGCTTTTAAAACTTTTTATCGAATGAATGTTTGTTAAACCTTGTACAACCATTTTTATGTGTTGTCTATGATTGGATTTATTGTGCTATCCCGTAACACTCTGAAAGACCCTTCCGCTGTACTGATACGAAAAATGAGAGTGTTACACACATAACCAACATCGACTGTTTCAGTCTAAAGTTTTGGGGACATACCTTTTTCTTCTTCAAGTTATCCCGGTCATTTGACATCAAATTAGAGAGAAATAAAATATGTTATGCAAGGCAAATATGGATTTAAACAGGCCACTTATACTTCTAGTTTTAAATGGGTGAAAAAAACAATGTTTAATAATCTAGATCTTTAAATACTTTAGGAAATTTTCTAAATTTTTCACCCATTTAACCTGTACTTTATTTAACATGTTTGAGATAAAAGACAAAGCCAAAGCCAAATCCAAACTGAATCCTACAGAAGTAAACAAACTCAGAAGTATATTACTCCTTAATTAGTGCCATTCATGAAAGAGCAGGACTTACAGAAGCTAACAGTAAACTAAGAAGGTATCAAACAATCAGTGTTTAAAGTAATAATTAGCATAAGCAATGCTCATACAGGCAGACTATAAGGGATCCGTTTTGTACAGTTATTTTCAGGGTGAAAAAAGTTATCGGTTATAAACCTACTCTAGACCAACTTTTGATGCTACTTTAGAATAGCTTAGCGATTACCTTTTGGCAAGAAATCAGCCAAGAGATGCAACCTGAGCTTCACATTCAGCTCATAAGTCTGAAGTTTAACTCCGTCAACTGCCATGTATTATATGTGGGTCATTATTTTCTACAGCCCCCAAATTCATAGATGCACACGAAGAATCTCCATCCATCTCCATGACCCTCTCCATCTCCATCTCCCTCCCCGTCATCTTCTACCTCCAGAGCATCAGCGTTAAAATCATGATCCTTTTAATCATCAGATGTAAGCCCTAAATTATCATCCAAATTATTCCCATAGGCTACACTTTCAGAGAACACCTGTATTTTCTTAAAGAAATTACAAAAATTGTTACGAAACATGTAGCCAGTCTAGATAACAGATATATGTAACTCGACTAACAAAAATCCCAGCTATCATTCACAGAAAGATTAGATCCTTGAATTTCATTTATTAAGTCAACGCATTCCACCTTACAATCACAAGCAGGGCAGAGCCACCCTTCATCATCCCTCATTAGATTCTAAGTCACAAGTACTGTACTCAATATTGCAGTAGCATAACTTATTAAGTTGTCCTATAATATGCAAGGTAAATACATGAACTTAATTTTGAACAATATAGATAGAGGTGACGAAATAGGAGTTGGATGGTTTGGCAAACAGGTTCTGGACAAATGGTTACTTTGAAGAGATCAAATGGGCTCTATTAGAAGTGACACGCGACACTTTTTATCAACAAATTATGTTTTTCTTCTCAAATACAATTAAACTATATGAATACTCTTTTGAATTGTTGGCGAAAATATAGTGTGAAGCCTAATATTTGTTGTCAGTAAGAAACATCGAACATGTTGATTTATTGGAGCACTACCCTCAACAACCACGTTAACTCCCGTTTGATAGGCAAATGTCTAAGCTTCTGCATGATGAATTAGGATCCTAGTCTAGCATTATTTAAGCTAGGAAAATTTCATGAACAATAATAATCTACCTGCACATAGCCAAATTAAGATCCATTAGGCAAAAGTTGTTGCTATTACGATGTATATGAACTTATAAAGCCAATTTGCATATTCACTTCAGCTCTAAACTATTATTGGTGTGGGCGACTTCTCTCTTTACACACCTAGCCATCAGCGAACATATTTAAATTCAAGTATGAAATAATTGTGGGTAATGTTCATATGTTGTAAAGACGGATGGAGTCTTACATAAAGCTAGAAAAAACGAACACCATGACCGGATGAAGCAACATCCCATGCACCAATGAGCGTCAGAAACTGAACCATGATCATTCAAGTTGCTTCTGGTGCAAATAATGCAGGTTTTGGTTACACAGGTAGCCCAGATGAAGCTTTTGGGGTGCACCTTCGTTTTAGTGTAACCGATAAACACTTCTTTCACCCATTTCTTATATAATGTGTAACCCGTTAATTACTATTAAAAAACACCATGATCATTACAAAATAGACTTGAAGTGACTTCTAACCTGTTTGACTCAGGTCGAGACAAAAAAACATTCCGAAGACCCATTTATAATTCTTGAAATGATAACTTAATAATCTGTATATTTTTCATTGAAAGGTAATTCAGCTTTGTTCTCTTCTCCTAAATTTCAGTAGCAGTGCCTCTTCTCTGGCGCCATATGCATGTTTATCCCTCACTATCTGAAAGTGGTTGCCCATATATTGTTACCCAAGAGATACAATCTTTCATGTAACAATAGACTAATAGAGTCAAAAATCAACATTACCACTAAACTCGTACTGTATCAATCATTTGGCGAGAGAATACGGGGGTTAACAGTCAAATAAGAGATTAAATGCAGTTTTTGTAGTATTTACAATGATACACGGTTAACTTTAAAAGAAAAAACAAAAATTTTCACCATAATATAGCTCGATTGTCTGCACGAACTTATTACATGAGCTCAGCGGGTACACCACACTCTCGACCTGAATCACGATCGAGTGTCATAGAAAAATCCGATATTAGAAAAATCAAATATTTTCCACTGCAAGATAAATTCAAGGTAAGTTGTTAGATACATTACTCGTATATTATTAGAATTATATAAAATGAGGGGCATAATCACATAGATACTTAAAAGTAGTACCTTCCAATCATGTATGGTTTTATTGATGAAATGGGTTGAGCTTGTGTGTGAATTGATCCCATCGTGAGAGACATTCATTTGCAAATGGCAAATTCCTAAATGGAAAACTATATCATAGTTATCAAGGTCATTTATTAACTGGTGTGTAGTAATGAGAATTCCTGAATGATACTTAGCATACTCATTTGACCCATCATGTTCTGCCTAAAAGACATAATCATAGCAGAATATGAGAAACAGTTCAATGCTACAATTTATTAAAGTGCCTGGATTACTAATAGTATTCTTATGGAATTCGGAAAAAAAATGTTCAAAAACTTTAGAGATTTGCTTAGGTTCCCAGGAAGTGCTTTCAAAAATGTGGTTTTCCTACAAAAGTTACATTAGCAGATATGTTAAACTTAGCTCCACATTCATTTTAAGAATCATAAAACAAGGCAAACAATGGATTGTTTTTAATTTTCACTACAGCTAACACAACTATTAAGGCTAAGAGACGAATTCCCATTGATTATCAACCACATTACTAAGAAAGATGACACATGCAAGCATTCGATGATGAAAACGCACCATACTAAGAAGGATCTTGGTAATTTGTAACAGCTTATCATGGTAACCATGGTGAATCATGTGGAGCCATACTTCATTAGAACAAAAAACAAATACACGATTCAAAAAATTTCGCATAATCAACACAGATATTAACTCATGTATAAATAAAATTACCCACACAAAAGTGGACATTCATTAACATACAGAGAACAAAGGATAAACATACATTTGTTGTTTAGAACTAAGACCGAGCTCTACATAAATGGAGGACATGAACATATGCAAATAAATATGAACGCACGTATACATAAAAGAGGATACACATATATGGAATAATAATTTTGTCTTCAATGGAGGTGTGTATGTGATTTTAGGGTTTTCTGCGTGAAAATCTAGTTTTAGTTTTTCTTCGGGTGTTTTTAATGATAGACTGAATATTATTCGTATATGATGAATCGAATGATTCTAAAGTTTTTAAAGTTGATTTTAAACTTCGTATCACAACCATTGGGTTGGTCTAATGGTTGTATGTACAGTAACATTTACCTTTGCTATTTCGTAAAATGACACAAAGTCATCATCAGCAAGATGCCTGATGCACCATTGGATCCATATGACATCATACCTTCCTGCATCTGGATTAAATCCCCATGACATTTGTAACAAAGAAACCACAACTTACTGTCATGGATGTACAAATTTTGTGACAAATCAATGCAGTGACACTTATCAATACCTGCAGTGGGGTACAGTAAAAGTTAGAAAACTTCATATTGTGACTCCTCATGGAACTGGTGTGTAAGAACGACGAGTGTGCTTTGATAGTAGACAAACTTCATAGTTGAAAGAATTTGGAATTCTGTTGAAATGTCTAGAATAATATGTTTAAGTAGCTGAGTTTTGAGTGGACTAATCGATTCTGCCATAACATCATATTGTTCTCTAATCTGGGCACGGTGAACAGATGAAATCGTGTCTGGATTTTCAAAAAGCTTCAAGAAGTTATAGCCCTGCCCGGACTTTACCACGCCAATTATTCCCGCACTTCAAAACCTGAAAATTGCATTAGTACCCTCATTAATAAAACACATTTAATCTAAAAGAGTTTTCTATTTATATATATATATGTACTTTTATGTTTTTTCATACATTTAAATTACAGCTACTGCTAACTGCTACTACTAACTGCTAATGTAACCAAACACACCCTAAACCTATATAAAAATTTTCTGTTAAGAGATGATTGATATTTGATAATAAGCATTAGGAATAATATTGTAACCAAGTGAAAGCTACAAATATTTTTATTCCAAAAGTCACCTATATAACCAAAAAGGCGTGTTAATGGACAGGTAACTAGTAGATCGAGTCAACCAAAATGAAATATCATATTCGCACAAAAGAAAATACCTTAAAAGAATGAATGCATTGTAGGAAACCGAACACATATAAATGAATATATATTCAAGTGTCTACAGAGAACACAACAAATCCCAGCTTTAATACTACCAATGTTCAACTATAAAATGAAGCCCCTGAATCCGGATGGAAGCCAATGGGAACTTTTGGAATTGGATGTTAAGGTTTAGTTCTAAATATGTCTAAAAATCTCATATGGACATTTTATTTAACTATGAGCAGAAACTCTAGACACTACAACCTTCAGGGGACGTCCTACATAGAAATCTATTTATTGACTTTTATGTGTTGTTACCTTGCAATGTTGTTCAAGTAATAGATTAAAAGCACAAACATAACAGGTGGCTACCAAAGTGAATATGTAATGGACTCACAAGCAACTTCAATAAGAGAGTATGAAACTTACCATCCTTTACCAAATGGGGCAGCGGAAACTCACAATCTTTTCCACGTAAAACCACACTCGTAAACCTACAATAAGATCACGTAAAATCTTAAGCTTACATCCTACTCGGAAACACACAAACTCATAATGAATCTTATTAGGGTTTTGAGAAAACAAAAATACCTCTAAAAATTCATATATGAGAAACACGTATATGACCAATTTTACTTGACTCGTTTACCTTATTAAGAAATTTTCTTGTTAACCTTTCTGATCCTTTAGAGATACAACATTACCTGATTACACTCAATTATAAGACAATAGGCCAAATTGTCACCTCGGTTTGCGAATGTTGCTTTAAATGCTCTTTCCTTGCGGCTTCATGAAGCTGTGCAGCAGTATCACCAACTAATGCGGTAATAGCCTTATGAACCTCCTTGTCAATCTCATCTAGATGTAGATTTGGTTCCTCGATTATGGGAGTTGGCTTCCTTCCAAGCTTAGGTGAGCAAGGTTATGTAGGTGTAACTTGCACAATATAGAGCAAAATTACAGATCATCTAGCACTAATACTTTTAGACAGTGTTAATGACCACAACATATCATATTTCAAAAAAATTAAAGCGATCACACTAGTTCTGTTAACTAAGATGTCTAAATTTTGCATGCTATTTATTGGCCCTTCTATTTCACGTGTAATTGGTTTCACTTCTATAGCAGTGCTCCACCGCAAACTTTTATGGTCACTCGTAGCTTTCTCCTCTAACACCATAAAAAGGTTATTTTAGACATTTTCTTGGAATGTGCCGAACAGATGACATAAAATTTCATCATGAACAAAGAGATTACAATGTTAAAGAAATTTTCTTCTATTTTCTTAAAGAACATGAGGATAATGTGCTTAGTGAGAAGCAAAATACATCAAGTTATGGACTTACCTCTTAACGTTTGTGTTGCTCTTTCATCACTTCTTAAGCTATGTCAAAGGTTTCAAGACAAATTTCCTCGCATGTTCTGGTCTTATAAGCAACTTAGAAATCTCCTTGGCTCCACTGACCAACACATGTGAATCAAACAAATGATTAGTGGACTGATTAAAAGCAACTCAAATGTGATTTTGGAAAGTTAAGTACCCTGGTTAGAGCTTGTTGAGTCAATCTTCCACTTGCGGAAGGCGTTTAGAATGCCAAAATATGTGTGTTTGCTACATTCTAGACGTGAACACACCCAATAGTGATATTTACCTACGTTAATGTTGCGTTTAGGTGAATTAGCGGATACGACAACTAAAAATACAGACCATCAAACCAATTTGACTTGTTCATAATTAAGTGGCTAAAAATCGCAATATGGTGGTTGCTTGAGAAACGATCTTGTTCTTATCGCGTAGCAAATGATAGGTTGTAAGGGTTATTCGGTCTTCCTTAATTATCATACAGAAAAAGTATCACACATCATCCAAACCACCCATTCTCTAATCACATTCACGAATGCACCAAATAGTGAGTATGAATTTCAACTCATAAACTACAAAAGTAAGAACGTCAGATCTTACATGTAATTGATGGAAGAAAAAGTTAGAATGGTTTATATAAAATGCCCCTTAAACTTCCTAGAAGAAGATCCGTCCTTCACGAGTTATCTATAAAAATCGTTGCAACTATTGAGCATATGAAGGAATAATAATATTGATATCAATAAAATATTTACAACGACCTATTAATAAAGAGTGTGGTATATCTTGGTGAAATATATCCTGATAAGTTCAATACTCCAACATAAATGTTTGGCAATATCTGAGGGTAACTCCTCACTTTTGAAGACAGTTAAAGGGAAGTAGAAAAGTAGCATTTATGCCAAAAAAAAATTTGCAGGGCAAGCAAAGCACAGCCGATGAAAACCATTGCAGAACAGTAAGCCATAGATATTTAAAGAATAAACATATATATATATATATATATATATATATATATATATATATATATATAT
>JANFOE010002120.1:0-40861 GCA_025667525.1 Glebionis coronaria | reverse complement strand
AATAAGCACAAAATAAGCTATAGCAAAATCTAATCAGTCACAACTTGATTTTTTGATTGAAACTGATTAAGCAACTGAATTAAGGAACGGGAAATCAAACTAGAAACTTTTTCATCAAGTAATAAGCTCTAAATCTGAATTAAGCTAAAAATGGGCTTATGTTGACCAAGCGTTGACCAGCTTATTTTTCAAAAAGCTGATTCTTTCAAAAATCATGTAACTCAATGACTTAAGAGGATTTGTGAAGAAAAATAGACATGTTTATGAATAGGATAAAGAGATACAGATTTCCAGCTTTCATTTACAGAAACTTGCTCTAAGTCTGCTTATCTGATTTTTGCTTATTACTAACTGCTTATTATAAACTGTATAAAATCCTTTTGGAATATGAACCTCTATGATATAAGATACAAATGGAAACAAATTTGGTGAAATTTCATCCAGTATTGAGTTAGTACTGATCAAATCAAATTGACAAGTTTTAAATGACCAAAATGCATAAGTCTGACCCAAACATTTTAAGTGCCATTTACCTGTTTGACTATCAAAATGGCTTGTAAATGACTGAAAACACTTTAGTATCACCAATTGACTACAAATGGACTCTAAAACACAAGAACTCAATATTGAAAAATCTTTTTAAGCTAAACCCAAACACTCCTTTAACTGGTTTTTCAAACTTTTACAAAGGCTTTTTAAGATCTGAATTAAGCTGAATCAATGCTTTTAACTACCAAATTTTATACTCAAAATGCTATGATTTAAGACTGAAAGTTAGAACTAAGAGCAACAATGAACATATAAGATGCTAGAACCAAATTTTTACTGAAAAATAAGCTAAGACTAGACTTAATCCAAAACTAATAGCAAGTAAACAGATTAAGCTACAAGTAATCAAGTACCAATAAAGAGCAAATCTAAACAACTTTTATCATGTAGCCATCAAAATTACACTAGGAAAAGAAATCATGCATTTGACTTGTTGAGAGGAACAAAAATGAGAGCTTTTAAAACCTATTGGAGTTAACCACTGAGAAGAAGAGGAGCGCTGAGCTCTCTTAACCTAGTGATAACCACCACCTTATCACTAGGACACAATCAATCAACAATAACAGCTAACAAATCAACAATCATCATCATTATGCTTGAAATCTTCAAAAATCAAGGAATGAACTGAATTCTTGATCAAACAGCTATCAAACTCCTTCAATGTCAGTTATGATCAATCAATGATCATAACAAACACAAAACAGCAACAACAGTATCCAAATGCAGCAAGGAATGAACAGAAGTAGGAAGAACAGTTTTGGCGGGAAAGTATGAATTCAAATTTTATTCATGGAAAAACGGTTACAAAGTTGTTGGAAGCTAGTAACTAACTAACTAACTCAAGAGTTTGTCAGACTCTTGAGTAGCTATGGTAGAAATGAAGAAAAAGGGAAAGGAAATTTAGAACTATGTGTTTTTACAAAACTAGGCTACCAGTTACAAATGAAGTCCTATCATCTATTTATAGACATGAAGGAGAAGTTAGTTGGGGTTGGTGACGTGTCAGAACCAATCCCAGCTTGCCACGTGTAAAATTCTGCATATTTGCATTTGCAGGTATGAACAAGGATTTGGGGTTTCTTGAATGAGTGGATGATATGTTAATTGATTGGCACCATTGTGTTTGTCTCTTCAAAACGATCAACTTTGGTGTTGAAATCTTTCCATGAAATTGCTTGTAGCTCAAATACGATCCTGGCAAATTTATTTGATGAAGAAGATGCCACGTGTAAGCATTTGATTGGCTGAAAAAGCTTCACACGGATTAAACTGTTGAGATTGGATAATAAATGCAAGGCGGCTGAGTGGGTATTTATTGTTCAATCCGTGTGATCACTTTCCTCTCTTCTCATTGGCTGAAATGTTTGTCACATGGATTAATCTTGAATATCTTTCAAATCTTGGCAGAATTGGTCCTTCAACTTGGCAGATTGTTGTTTTAAGCTAGAATCTTCATTCTTTTGACATATTTGGTCCTTCAACTTTCATTCTTGAACAAAATGGTCCTTTGACTGAGTTGACTTGAAGGTTGACCAGATTTGACTTTGATCTTGACTTTCACAATATTTGCACTTTTAGTCCTTCAACTTTGACAACTTGTCAAGATAGGTCCTTATACTTCAAAGTCTTGTCACTTTTGATCCTTCTTTGTCTTTTTCATCCATTTGAGCTTGATTTTTTCTTTGTTTGCTTGGAAATGTATCTTTTTACCTACACAAGTGCACACAAACACAAACATACCACATAACACTGTTTTTGCAAGATAAATTGGTATTTTGCTTCACGTTTTAGGGTTATTTGTTGTTAAAAGGATATGAGTTTAAGCTCATATCAAATTCCCCTACACTTGAACATTGTCATGTCCTCATGCAATATCATATATTAAAGCTCAAATTTACATTTCCCTCATAATTAATCCACCTTGGCCATATGAGATGCATCTACACTAGTCTAAACTAAATGATGCATGATTTTGACTTTTAATAATGCAATGAACAAAATACAATTCTATCTATATCTTTTTGATTTTTCTTGAAATGGTTTTGATGGAAATAACTCATAAAGAATTCAATGGCTTAGATTAGGGCTTGGGTACCATGGACATTTATCACCCTCAAGTTTCACTTTCCCCATACCAAGCTTAAAAATGGGATCATTGCATTCACAAGTAAAAAGTGCATCAACTTATTCATGACAATTAAATATGGAACCGGTTATTATTTGAGCAAATTGCTTGTGGGCAAATTTGTCATTTATTCAAGTGTGAAGTATAAGAAGTGTAAAATCCAAAAATAAGGAAGCACGGTTTTAATCCTAAGTAATCCTCTCATCCATTACTTGAAAAACCGCTCACAATTAATACAAGTCCGTATTAAGAGTAATAAGTCATTCGCCTTATGTGTAAAATCCTCATGTCATGCTTTCATAAGTAGCTACACACTCGCTAAGGAAAGAAAAATAAAACTCACGCAATAATTTACATCCGCCATCTTTTTGAGACTTTGGATCTTCAACCCCGCAACCCGTCAAGGTAATATTGGATTGGAGCAATCTATTGAATCCCCGCAACCCGTCAAGGTAATATTGGAACTCAATAGTCACTATAATTAACACCACACTGCCCCTCTTGGGAGTCTTGTATTATTTATTTTTTTTCTTTTCTTTTTCTTTTTCTTCTTTTTTTTTTCTAGCCACTCATTTTTTTTTTGTAAGCCGCTCTTATTTTTCTTTATTCCTCACAAAGAAAGTAGAAAAGAATAAAAGGAAAAACACCCGCTAAATATGGAGCATGACATAAGTCTAGTACACATAAAACGTGCTAACTTATAATCTTAAGACGTACTTATATCAACCATAAATGATTAGCCAAAAATGCATAAGAGATTACAAACCAATTAAAACCGTACTTGATTATTTATTAACAATTATATACATGCGAAGAAATTAAAGGTAAAGAAGAGAAGGGTTTAGCCACAAGTAATTATCATGAAGTCTATCTAGCCCTTTTATACTTGCTTCAACTCTATCATTTCCCATTCTCCACAAATTTAAAATTTCAAATAATGAAATTGGTGGATGCTTAGCCTAATAGACCAATGAAGGACTACATGGTTAAGGATACTAGCTAGAGAATGCTAAAATAAGCAAACTCGGGTTGAGTCAAAATATCCATGGCGGGCCTAATATGTCAAAGAAGTCTAAATTTGTTAAAACCATGTTTTATTATTTTTTTTCTTTTATATATTTTTGATGAAAAACAAAAGAAGAAATATATACAATGCAAATGTGTTATGCAAAATGAAAAATGATTAATGCAAAAATTATGAATGCATATTTTTGTTGGCCAAAGTAGATCAAAAATGTAGTTCGTTTTTTCTCAGTTCTTGCCAATGGAAAGTCCAACCAATATCGGGTTTTTAATTGTTCTTGGTTGTTAAACTTGCTTGGATATTCTATTTGCTAATTCAACAAAGACTTGCAAAATGGAAAAATATTACCTACTTATATGTAAAACAAATTGCAAATACCAAGTTTTTATTCAAGTAAAACTCAAAATGTAAAATATGAAACTAAAGGGACTGAAAATGTAAATTCTAACAATTCTAGGGACTAAAAGTGTAAAACAGATATCTATAACCAACTAACCAAAAGTGTAACAAACTAACAAATTGCTAACTGAATTCAACAACTTTTCAAACAACAAGGACTAACGAAGTGCAAACCCTAAAAACTTGGAAATTTAGCCAAGTATATAAACTGTTAAGAACAATAGGGACCAAAGTGCAATTATGAAAACTATTTAAGCAAAAACGGGCAAAGCATGGAAATAAGCTCGTTTGAGCTTATTTCTTAACCAAATTTGATGAGACAAGTTTCAAAACTCTTAAAATTCCAAATAAGCTACGTGTGTCAAAGGAAATCGGCTAAAAATTCAAAATAAGCAAATGAGTGCTTATCAATAAGCACAAAATAAGCTATAGCAAAATCTAATCAGTCACAACTTGATTTTTTGATTGAAACTGACTAAGCAACTGAATTAAGGAACGGGAAATCAAACTAGAAACTTTTTCATCAAGTAATAAGCTCTAAATCTGAATTAAGCTAAAAATGGGCTTATGTTGACCAAGCGTTGACCAGCTTATTTTTCAAAAAGCTGATTCTTTCAAAAATCATGTAACTCAATGACTTAAGAGGATTTGTGAAGAAAAATAGACATGTTTATGAATAGGATAAAGAGATACAGATTTCCAGCTTTCATTTACAGAAACTTGCTCTAAGTCTGCTTATCTGATTTTTGCTTATTACTAACTGCTTATTGTAAACTGTATAAAATCCTTTTGGAATATGAACCTCTATGATATAAGATACAAATGGAAACAAATTTGTTGAAATTTCATCCAGTGTTGAGTTAGTACTGATCAAATCAAATTGACAAGTTTTAAATGACCAAAATGCATAAGTCTGACCCAAACATTTTAAGTGCCATTTACCTGTTTGACTATCAAAATGGCTTGTAAATGACTGAAAACACTTTAGTATCACCAATTGACTACAAATGGACTCTAAAACACAAGAACTCAATACTTGAAAAATCTTTTTAAGCTAAACCCAAACACTCCTTTAACTGGTTTTTCAAACTTTTACAAAGGCTTTTTAAGATCTGAATTAAGCTGAATCAATGCTTTTAACTACCAAATTTTATACTCAAAATGCTATGATTTAAGACTGAAAGTTAGAACTAAGAGCAACAATGAACATATAAGATGCTAGAACCAAATTTTTACTGAAAAATAAGCTAAGACTAGACTTAATCCAAAACTAATAGCAAGTAAACAGATTAAGCTACAAGTAATCAAGTACCAACAAAGAGCAAATCTAAACAACTTTTATAATGTAGCCATCAAAATTACACTAGGAAAAGAAATCATGCATTTGACTTGTTGAGAGGAACAAAAATGAGAGCTTTTAAAACCTATTGGAGTTAACCACTAAGAAGAAGAGGAGCGCTGAGCTCTCTTAACCTAGTGATAACCACCACCTTATCACTAGGACACAATCAATCAACAATAACAGCTAACAAATCAACAATCATCATCATTATGCTTGAAATCTTCAAAAATCAAGGAATGAACTGAATTCTTGATCAAACAGCTATCAAACTCCTTCAATGTTAGTTATGATCAATCAATGATCATAACAAACACAAAACAGCAACAACAGTATCCAAATGCAGCAAGGAATGAACAGAAGTAGGAAGAACAGTTTTGGCGGGAAAGTATGAATTCAAATTTTATTCATGGAAAAACGGTTACAAAGTTGTTGGAAGCTAGTAACTAACTAACTAACTCAAGAGTTTGTCAGACTCTTGAGTAGCTATGGTAGAAATGAAGAAAAAGGGAAAGGAAATTTAGAACTATGTGTTTTTACAAAACTAGGCTACCAGTTACAAATGAAGTCCTATCATCTATTTATAGACATGAAGGAGAAGTTAGTTGGGGTTGGTGACGTGTCAGAACCAATCCCAGCTTGCCACGTGTAAAATTCTGCATATTTGCATTTGCAGGTATGAACAAGGATTTGGGGTTTCTTGAATGAGTGGATGATATGTTAATTGATTGGCACCATTGTGTTTGTCTCTTCAAAACGATCAACTTTGGTGTTGAAATCTTTCCATGAAATTGCTTGTAGCTCAAATACGATCCTGGCAAATTTATTTGATGAAGAAGATGCCACGTGTAAGCATTTGATTGGCTGAAAAAGCTTCACACGGATTAAACTGTTGAGATTGGATAATAAATGCAAGGCGGCTGAGTGGGTATTTATTGTTCAATCCGTGTGATCACTTTCCTCTCTTCTCATTGGCTGAAATGTTTGTCACATGGATTAATCTTGAATATCTTTCAAATCTTGGCAGAATTGGTCCTTCAACTTGGCAGATTGTTGTTTTAAGCTAGAATCTTCATTCTTTTGACATATTTGGTCCTTCAACTTTCATTCTTGAACAAAATGGTCCTTTGACTGAGTTGACTTGAAGGTTGACCAGATTTGACTTTGATCTTGACTTTCACAATATTTGCACTTTTAGTCCTTCAACTTTGACAACTTGTCAAGATAGGTCCTTATACTTCAAAGTCTTGTCACTTTTGATCCTTCTTTGTCTTTTTCATCCATTTGAGCTTGATTTTTTCTTTGTTTGCTTGGAAATGTATCTTTTTACCTACACAAGTGCACACAAACACAAACATACCACATAACACTGTTTTTGCAAGATAAATTGGTATTTTGCTTCACGTTTTAGGGTTATTTGTTGTTAAAAGGATATGAGTTTAAGCTCATATCAATATATATATATATATATATATATATATATATATATATATATATATATATATATATATATATATATATATATATATATATATATATATATATATATATATATATATATATATATATATATATATATATATATATATATATATATATATATATATATATATATATATATATATATATATATATATATATATATATTATAGGTATAACTACGACTTGATACCACACCCTTAATCCCTGTCATATGTGACATGGCAGCTCTAAACCAATAAAATTTGATTTTTTCCTAAAACATCTCAAAAATCCCGAATTTAGTTGTTTCAAAACGCAGTTTAAAAAAAACGGAATAACGACGTTTTGTTACATAATACTTCTAAACTATATTTTCTTTTTTGTTCTAGACACAAGCGAAGAAAAACACACATAAACCATAAAACAGCCGCCCTATCTTTTGATCCTTGATTTCTTGTCTTCTTCCCATTCAAATCATCCCAAATTCATTCATTCATTCAAATCACACCAAATTCATCACATAATCATAAAAAAACATTCACATCAAATTATATATTTCAACAATTAGCAATTAGCATATATCAACATCATTATCTTGGAGCGGGTGGCCCTTCAATCAGCTTGGGGAAAGATCAAGATCATTATCTTAGAGCGGGTGGCCCTTCAATCAAGATCTATGTCTTTCACACTTTTAGGTGATGGGGCTGTTTGTTATTTGATGTCACTGTAATTGCATTAGTAAATAATAGACAGTTGATCACTAATCTCTTATTTTGTTCTTCTTTATTTTCAGGGGTGGGGCTGACACATAAAAGGCTGACAGTGTCAGCGTCAACGATCCGGATTCCAGGTCTCTGGATTATCTTCCATATGTAACAACTGTTTGCAAAAATAAGTGTGGTTTCTTACTTTTTTGGGCTGTTCCAGCAATAACATCACTACATTCTTATAAATATAATAACGTGTTTACACTTATAAGGTAACACCATCTAGGTAAACATATGTATTCCTTTGATACTCACAAGGTTACTCAAAATAGTTTTGAAGCTGAATTTACGAGTATGCTAATCTTTGCCTAAAGAATTGTCACTTATCCGTCAAGCCACATTTTATAACTGAATGGTACTGATGAATTAATTTAGGACCTTTTGCTTTTAAAAAATCGAGAATTCAACCACACGCTTCCTAAAGGTTTTGGTGTATGTATGTGTAGGCGCGCACTCATACTTCTTCTATCATGTAAGAAATGAAGAGATTGGCAGAACATGGGCATAAGGGGTAATAATGTTTCTGTCGAGTAGCAGCTGATATCATTTTCATATTGTGTAATGATTTTTTTGTTGAAGTGATACTCGACAATAATATCGAAACATTAGGAGGTTGTCAAGTGGCATGTGGTGAGTCTTTTTTTTTAAAATACCGAAGGCGTGACCGAAGTTAAATTTGAATTTGGAATGGGATTTGTTGGACATAAGATTTTCAGAAGAAAAAAATTTGTATTTGAAGTTGACATGTGGGATGATGGGAATTTGATGCCTTCAATTTTTTCTGGGATGCTTCTTTTAAGCATACAATTAGGAATATAAAGGCCCTCAAGGTTTGAAACTGAAGTGAAGCCAAGGCTTCCTAGATCACCTAGACCTTTATTATAATCATAGTGAAAAGTTATCTAAATGACACTTCTTTCTTCATCGCAAGTGATCTCAGGCCAAGAAAGTGATATAAAGAACGGTTGACAACTTCGAATTTGATTTCAACTCCCCTCCATGGGTTTGCCTTTTGGTTTGATGTTTAGTTAAGCGGACCCACGAACAATGATGAACCAGCCTCGGTTGAGGAGCCCCCCAAAAGTCATCGAAAGAAGCGTGCCCATCCTGATGATTCACTTTTTCTCTCTACTGCACTCGAGGATCCTCCTACACATTGGCAACAGGTACATTGTGAGGATCCTCCAGATTTATTTTGCTATTGGTTTGTACTGCTCAGACCACTATTGAAATTGATTCTTTGTACGAGGGTGTTGATTTCTATTCCACCATTACTCGTGCTAGATTCGAAGAACTGAATATGGATCTATTCAGGAAGTGCATGGAGCCCGTTGAGAAATGTTTGAGAGATGATAAGATGGACAAAAGTACCGTCCATGAAATTGTTTTGGTTGCTGGATCTACCAGGATTCCCAAGGTGCAACAACTACTTCAGGATTTCTTCAACGCTAAAGAGAACTGTAAGAGCATCAATCCCGATGAAGCAGTTTCATATGGTGCAGCAGTTCAATCTGCTATCTTGAGTGGCAAGGGACATGAAAAGGTTCAAGATTTACTTCTTTTTGGATGTCACTCCTCTGTCAACTGGACGTCAGACTGCCAGTGGTGTCATGACTATTTTGATTCCAAGAAACACAACCAGATGTTCTAATCCAAGTCTATGAAGGTGAGAGAGCGAGAACAAGAGATGGTTATAAAGGTGAGACTCTAAAGTTGGTAACGAGTTTGTGAGACTTCTTCTCTTAATTTTTCTTTTAGGCAGTGTCTGCATATGGGTCTCAGATTGTTCATATATCGATTCTCTTATTCAAATTGAATTTGGGGTTGCTTATAACAGTGAATGAAATTGCTGTTGAAGCAGGAGGATCTTTGGCGCAATCTAAAAAGCTGCTTGATATGTGAAAACTCGGTGTGACGTGTGTAGATGCCAGATCAGTAGGTGCGATAGAAGCATTTTTTTATCTCTTCTGTTATTAGCATACATATGTTGTTTGTTCAGGTTCTACATTCACACGTTGAACGGGGTATAAACACTAACGAGGCCGCACAAATTTTGGACGTCATATCTGAAAGGAATACCTGTTATGGTCATTATTATATGGTACGACTCTTGTGTTCTCAAATCTTGTTTGCTGCGTCGTTACATACATGATAACATGGCTTTGGTACTATGTGTTTTCAGAACTCTATTCAGGTAGTTTTGCTTAGAAAACATTCATATGGCCAAGCATGTGATTAAACATTATGGCTAATCGTTAAAATGTAACCATTTGAATGTTTAGGCTTGTCTTTCGGGTTATCAGCTAATTTGAGTTCAGCGTAATTTGATGCATTCAATTTTTGTATCAGTAATTCTCAGCGTCTCACGAAAGAAATGCAAATCTCTTACATGGTGCATATTAACAGTTGCAGTTTAGAAACGAGGAGAACGCACAAAAAATGCAAGGTTCACTCCCTCAAGAAATTAAAGAAGACATACATCAGATCAGATAACTGAACTTAATGACGAGGTAAAGTCATCAAATTTTTATATCTTACCGTCCTTATTATTTAAAGCATCGTAACTTAACTAACACAGTCTTCGGTTTCTTATTTTGAGGTGCAAATCGGTTTAACCAAGTCATTGGAATACGTCAATCAAGGGAACTTTTGATTACGAGTCGATGCAAATTGTTTCACAAATAAGGAATTATAAGGTACACTTCTTGTGTGCTCAAATCTGATTTGTTGCGTTGCATACATGATAATAAAGAAAAGAGTTAATTAGGGAAATTTACTGATGTTAGAATTCATATTATCTGATATATACACAACCTAAGTCACACCATCAATATTTAAATGGGTTGATATTCACATAGTGGACACTATAGGACGCCTATACCCACTTCTGGTAACTGTGCCTTTATTGTTATACCTGTCATCTAACCCTGAATTGTTAAATGACCCCGTGCCAAAATTCTGCCTCCTGTAAGTATTCTCCCGAACACGAAACTCAGTTCGTTGAATAAAAAAGAAAATATAGTTTAGAAGTATTATTTATACCCGAGGTAACAAAACGCCGCTTTTCCGTTTTTTTTAAACTGCGTTTTGAATTGAACGTCGATGTCTTCTCTGAAATCCGCTACAGCTTGAGGGCTCATAAGGCTGAAATGATCTGGGACCAAAATTTCTGGCTGGGTAGGCATTTCTTTTCCCCCTGTTAGGAAATGGACCGAGAGCCTTTAACAGCGGCCAATTTTTATCACTGTCTTCTTTAGTTTGTGTAGCTGCTTTAGATCCAATAATGTTATCACCAGAATTATGTTGATTGTTATGTACATTGTATTCTGCATTTTCATTTGTAGTCGACCAATTATCATGTGTTGTCGGGCATTATCGAAACATTGTCTGATTGATTAGTTACCACATTGTTTGTTAGTTTGTTTGTCTTCGTTTTAAGTAATCGTAGTTAGGGTAGTTCAAAGATCTGGTTTTATGAATGGGTTGTGTACAACGGATCGTTAAGTCAGGCCAGCCCACAAATGTACTTGTAATCACGCGTCCTAAAAATACCCCTTATTCTGAGATGTTACTGAAAACCTAATGAAATTGCAATAATCAGATGTTAATTTTTCATTTTGTTTTAGTGCTTGGTGTGCACTATTCAAAGAAAGTTGTTTTAACTGCAGACAGATGTACCATTTCTACATCAACTGTATTAGATAATTTAGAGCTGTGCTAAATGAAAGTTGGACATTTCAAAAAACCAACTTACTTGGACAGCCCACAACCCTACCCAACTTATTGCTACATGTGGAAATATGATCAAAAGATAAACAACAAAGAGAGCACAAATATATTATCAAGTTAATCTACATTCCAGAGCATAGAGCATAAATGATGGTATAAGCTAATCTAAATTCAACCAGCACCAGCAAGCGGGATGCAATATTGTAATTAAACAAGTACCTCCTTTTCTTCTGATTTGTGAGTAAAAGTAATTGAGCAGATTTTGTTCGGCTTCTTTAACTTGACACGTAACAACAGCCTTTGGAATCGTGCACCTGATTATGACTTGATGAGATTCGAACCACTCGGTGCAAATTACATAATTGTCACACCACATGGCTCATATTTCTGTAGAAGGGGACATGGTGGTGCACGTAGTGTGGTGGAGGTGGTAGCAGACCAATTGTCACTCAGCCATAACCACAATTTTTGGGATGATGGACATTTCTAAATGACCCACTGCTTAGATGTGATATAAAGGACTATTTGAGTTTTTAACTTGCTTGTGTGGCACCGCTTTGGGTAAAGATAGAATAAAAAATTCTTGTCCTAATCAGCTAACTGAATGATATTGATTCTTCAAGTTGCGATAATACTTCAAAATGCACATCCAAACACCCTTTCTTTTGCTATAGATTTTTTGAAAGTGGCATTATTTTCATTGGCTTATGTATATGCATAAATCAGAAGTCATGGCTGTATAATAAAAGGAAAAAAAGACAACTGAAATAAGATAAACCACAAAAGCAATGCAAGTGTGTCTACCTCGAAGAAGGTTCTGTGACAACATCACCATTTGACGAGTAGATTCAATCGGATATAGGTCCTGAATCATCAGAAGTAGCATCCAAACTTCCTAATACAAACTGATTTTTATACAATTCAGGAACTTGGAGGTGATTAGGAAATATAACAGGGTGAAGTACAAAAGGACTGTCCCTAAAAAGATGAAAAAGAGAACTGTGGGCGTATCAATTTCTTTAACAAGACAAGTGTGACTGAAAATAATAAGACAAGTGTGTAAATATGAAAGAACTGAGGTAAAGCGTCTGTAACCCTAACTTTAAAATTAGTTATATTTGAAGTATCTTCATAAATAATATCATGCAGGTTTTTTTTCTTCTTATTTCTGGTTTTGATAATTTTACACTGATGTGGTTACTATGTGGTCTGAAAGTTTGTGGAAGAAACAACCAAAGTTGCTATGTGCTGTGTATAATTTTGGCGCAATAGTTTCTGTAATCTTATGTTAATAAATTGACTGTATATAGCTTTTCTTGATATGAGTAGCTGACAAGAAAGTGCGTGTCAGATAATGAAATATTTAAGGTAATCCCAAACACCCCTAAAATTATTCATATTAGAGTAACTCCTTAAAATATACAGTTATACATGATTAGTGATGAAACATCAGATCATTTAGCTTCAAGTTAGATATGATCGTTCAATTTGAATGTTATCTATTTGTTATTAGACGGACAAATGTAGAAAGCCAAAAAAACTTGTATTGCTTACAGGGTATGGCTTCAACTGGGTTATAATAATATTTAGGAGGTATTTGTTATAGGTCACAATTTCAGTTCCCTCTAGCCATGTAGTTTTTCACAACATGCTATATTTTCCTGACATTTAACTGTATATTGTTCAATATCTCACCATGAATATATTTTTGTGTACTGAATTTTGGTAACTTATACTTGAACTTTTATTCTGAACTGACATTTGATTACAACTATGTAAGGGTGCTTGGGGCTGCTGCCAAAAAATGCGTACGTGGCATTCCAGGTGTAGGGGTGCTATTGGCGCGGGCCCTCTGAATTCTGAAACAGTTATCCTTGGTGATGCTGATGACGAATATCCCGCATCCGTCACAGTTTATGAAAATAGTATCAATAAGCTGGATGACATTATAATATCCATTAAACAGACATCTGAAAGTCCTTTAAGAGATGAAGTTGTAAATGGTCAAAGCCCCGATGAGAAAAATGACGATTTTGCAGCACCTATGGATCCGCAGAACGATTATTTTTTCATTTAGTTGAGGATTCTCTAATCACGTGAGTACTCTCAATTAATTTTTTCCATTTAGTTGTTAGCAAGAAAACTTGTTGATGCTTTTGTTTGCAAAGCAATACTAGACGCTTTTGATGATAAAGATGATCTTCGGAAGTTGTTAAAGTTATCATATAAAATTATCGTGGTTATCGTATCATAGAATGTGCTTATGATTCTTGCAGCAACTTAAAGAACTATTTGATGAAGTGGATTGAGACAAAATACGATTTATCAGCCACGCAAGATGGTCATTGTCTTCACTTGTATATATAAGAAGTTGTCTACCATCTTGTTGTATGCCATCATGGGTTATTTTCTTTTAAACTTAAGCAATCTTACATACCTTTTATTGAATTCTCTTTACATTTTAGTCCATATCAGCCGAAAGAAATTCCATGTCAAGCTTACTGAATGTAACATGGTTACTATCAACAGTTATGTCAACCCGTTGTGTAGATAGCTTCACCTGTGATCATGACCAATGTTGTGTCAACCCGTTGTGTGAGAATGAGTAAAGATATAAGTGTGAAGAGTTGAGCGTAGTGTAATACTATCTTACTATGTGTTTCAACCAGTCGGGTCCGAATGCCTCAGCCCCAATCTAATGTTTGAGCGTCTAGACTCTAGGAAAACATGCTTCGTTTAGATCAAGCCAGATATGAGCTGCAACTTTTTCATAGCATATATCAATGTTAACTCACTATAATATGTATAACAAACATATATCTTCTCTTTATGTCTAGATCGATTACGGTATATAATATGCTTCCATAAATCTCCTGATACCGAGAAATACCGTTATACTGATGATCCTTCTTTATGAAATATGTGAAAGTTCGCTAGGTTCATTATGGTCGATTTAGACTGCTATCAGTTTTGTCAGCTTTATTTAGAAGTTTCTATAGTTTGGTTGTTTACGTGTCCAAGAATATACATTCTCAGCTAACTATATTTTTTTTTATATGCGACTGAACTATGATTATTTCACATTCAGACTTCAAAGTTATATAAGCCGTCTTTTGTAGATGGTGCATTTTCGACTTCTGCGTAGACCAATGGGCCCAACGATCCACAAGAAGACAGATTAACTAATTTTTATTATGATTTCATTTATATTATATATGTTTTTTAAGAATATGTATTGATTTTTTTATGTTTGATTATATTTTTGTTTTAGTGTGCATCGTGTAAATTGGTATAAACTCACCTTAATTTGTATTTTTTCAATTTTATACTCCTTTACTTTTGATATTTTTATTTTAGATAGTTATATATTAATTATTAATTATCAAACCATTTACATCAACCTTACATGTACACGATTTATAAATTCATGATTTTGTAATGTTTAATATTATTCTATAAAAGAATATTAGATTTTTGATATTTAAATGGTTACCATGCTCATGTACCCACGAGTTTTACATGATTTTTCTTTATATGATAATATTAATTGATATTTTGTATAAATATTTGTTGCATAAAAGATTTGACTTTGTTTAACTCAAATGTTAGCTATCTTTTTCTAGACATTGAAAAACAAATATGTTGTTGTAATATGTACAATCACGTCTATTTATTTTCATCTCACACCAATTTTTGAGGTTTATTTTGATAGGTATATTCATGTTTAATACTAATTTAGGTAAATTGCATTATTTCACTTTGTTAAGTGTCAAAATAGAAATAGTCAATAATTTATTTTTTTATTTGAATATTTATAATCATGTGATTTGTTAATTTTTTTAATGTAACATATATGTTGTATTTTTAAAATATAAAGTTTGGATGGTATAAAGTTTAAGGGGTATTTTATTTATTATATGAAGTTACTAAAAAAATGTCAAAAATTATATGTTTACACTTAAGTCCATCTAACTTATTTAAAATACAACCGCTAAAGTTTTATTAACCCCCTCCTCCGTTTTTAAGTTTTATTTTCAAGATTTTGACAAATATATTTTTTTGTGTTTTCATTAAATTTTTTCACCAAATTTTTTAATATTGACTAAATTGAATTCAATTTTAAGTTTTTTTCGATCAATCACATCGCTCAATTTTTCTTATGTGTGTCAAACTCAAACCTTTTAACCGGTCAAATTGTTTTTTCTACAACCTTCACTTTTAACTAAAATTCTCAAATAATTTAATTATTATATAAAAAATTACCATGTTTCAGCCATTTTTATCACAAAACAAAGGGACAAGGGACTTGAAGAAAGTTATAACGCAGAGTTATGGCTTCAAATTAAACCAATAAATTATGCTTACGACAAAAACTCAAAAATATTAGTGCAATATGTTTTCCAAATAATAACTCGAGCAGGGGGCATTAGCATGAATTGACAAAAAAAATTGCTCAATATACATAATTGTACGTCAAATATGTTATCCAATTATAGTTCATAATTTTGTAGCAATGATCAAGTGCTAAAAACTGAACTCATTGAACTAAGGAATAAAAAGGTGGTCAAAAAGTGATTAAAGTAGCGTTGCAAAACATTAAAATTAGCGATGTGTTAAAGTTTATTATGGTGATTAATTTGTCATATTGTATTTCCGGAGAACTTAAGCATTTTTATTCACACTATTATCAAGTTTTGTTACTTATTTAAGACCGGATTTTATATTACGACGTACAAACATAAACCAACTTAACATAAATTTTAAAAAACAAGATAAACCAACAATATACAAAAACATGCAACGATAGATTAGGAAAATAGATAACTAGTTAAATCATTAGCTATACATAAGGGGCAAATTATATGATATAACATATAATCTTTGCGTTTCTCATCCAGGCAAAAGCAAATTAATATTTCTACATAATGTAAAACCAAAACACCATTGTATAATACCCTCGTATTTGTTAACAAACCTTCTATTTTATTTGAACAGATAAACAAGTAATAGCAACCGAACAAAAAGAAAATAATATTATGTCTAAAATATCTATGAACCAAATCCGTTCTTCTATGTCCATATGTTCTTTCAAAACAAATTTTATGAATCAACCCGTTCATTGAGTCAAGGCCAAATTATATCAAAAATCCCGGCTGTTCAGTGAGACAAGGCCAAGGAATACCAAAGGTTGGTTTCCTATTAAAACATAGAGTAACTAATCAACAAACGTAGTATAAAAATACAAATCAATATTTGTACAACCAAAAATTCACATGGGACAAAACACGTCTGTTAGTTTTCTTTTAACAAAAACAACTCATACTGCCAACAAATATAACTGATACACAACATACTTATAGAAATTATTTACGAAACGATCCCGCCCATTGGGCGGGTTACGACGCTAGTATATATATATATATATATATATATATATATATATATATATATATATATATATATATATATATATATATATATATATATATATATATATATATATATATATATATATATATATATATACATTGATGAGTTTGGATTTTAGGATGACCCCAGATGTTACTATGGCTCTAGTATTTTGGGTTCCCTATTAAGTCTAACTTTAAGGATTCTGAGAAGGGTTTTGCAGGTGATTATATGGATATAGATGGTGAGGATTAGCATACTTTTCTCTGTTCCCATTTTTTTGTATGGGTCAACAGATCTTATTTTGTTAATGCTAGTGATAGGAATTGCTTTGATACTGGATTCTGGGGTTGTAATAGAGTTACTATGGTCTTTTTATGGTTGAGCTTGGTTTGGTTTGTGTGGATGATGGGTTCCAGACCTAGGACACCTCCAAGACGTTAGCTTTCGAAATGATGGGTGCCTGGACCATCCTTCTAGGGTTGCATGGTGCAGATGAAGAGCCATGTTTTCTTAGTTCTGGTGGGGTCAGGAGTTTCTGTCAAAGTAGAATGTGTTTTGGAGATCTCTGTGTCTGGTATGACAACTAGGTTTTAGCTTTGAAAGCTGGGTGCCTAGACTACTCTTCTAGGGTTGGATGGTGCAGGGTAGGACCATTCCTTTCTCAATTCTAGTAGGGCTAGGATTTTCTGGTCTAGTAGAACTTTCTATCTAGTTGTCATGGTGTTTATGTAGTTGTAAGTATTTGGCCGTTTACGCATTTACTTGGTGTACGGGGAGTGCTCTATGCTCTGTTGTACTCTTTCCCTTTCCAAGGTTTCCCATGGGGTTTTACTTGGTTGGGGTTTTGAGGAGGCAAAGAGTGTGGGACTGCTTCTCTGGCAACTCCCCTTTTGTATTTTCTTGCAGTATCCAGATGGTGATTATGTAGGTATCTATGCCTACTACTTTTGGTCTTGGTTTAGGTTTGGAGGTCTATTGTGATGGATTGAGTGTTCCTGGCTCATTCCCTTTGTGGTCTGAGTTATGGGCATTTCATGGATTCAGAAGTGGACCTCTAATCCTGGGCTAAGATAGAGTATTTGGTGTGCCATTGGTTTGCAGGAAGCTTGATCTTTGCCTGGTGTTGAATCAAGTTTATGGGATTAGCAGCTTTGGATTCCACTCTAGTTTTTCATAGTTGCTTTTGTATTTAGTTGTATGTAATGAGCATGGGTCTTTGTCCATAGCCATTGCCATCTATTTTTTGGATGCCAAAGCTAATAAGGTTAGGGGTCTGTCCTAGTACTTGTTAGTCTTTGTGCTTTTTTGTTACCTTTCGTCCTTGCTTAATAAAATTTACCTTTAGGCAAAAAAATTTTTTAATGTAAAGATAGATATTTTTTAAAACATTTAAAATTCAATCCAAATCTAAAAAAATTCAAGTTATTTTAAATTATTAAAAGTCCGAATAATCTAATATTTTAAACAATCCGATTTTTTTAAAATAAGTCTAAAACGCACTTAGTATTTTATTTATGTTTTCTGGCAGTTTGTGTGATATTTGTATGCCTTGTGCCACCCAACAAACGTATTTTGTCTAAATTATTATAATGTACGTATATATTTATATGCGACATGTATATATAGTTTTTTAAAATCTTTTATTAAAGTATGTTTGTGTATTATTTATGTTTATTGTCAGTTTGTTTTATTTTTTTATGCCTGCTCGTCAAACAGACATGTATTTGTCCCAAAGTAATCTTTGGTTATACATGTATCAGTTTGTGTTTTGTTTTTTTATGTTTGTTAAACGTAAGCTGACTTTATTATGTAGTTAATGGGCAGCATGCGTTTAATTATTCTTGTGCTTAAGATGATGGGGAACTCATAAACAACAACAAAGGTAGACTCTGCAACTATAAATTGCAAATACTGTGGATCCTTTGTGGTCACATATAACCATCATGCCCCCTCCCCCATAATAACTCGTCCTACAAAGTTATATTACACTTTAACCATACATTCATATAAATTGATACAAATGCTTTTCTGCTAGAATTGTAAGAATGTTGAAGATTTACGTTATAACTTGAGTATAAGTAGTAAAAAGGATATTCACCATCAAAACTTCCTTTATAGTCTTCAACAAATTGAAACAGCTGCAATTTTATCCATTTGATATCGTTTGAGTAAAAAAATAACCATGAAAAAATCTTAGCAAAATATAATTCGATAAACCTTTTTGGCTGCATCAAGGAGTTGTTCAAAGTAGGGGCGTATCGACATTGAGCGCCCTATGATCTAATCCATGCCAAGGATCGTTCCCTAGGTGATCATCTGGCATATACTGAAACAATAACAATAACATTTAGTAGTTGTAACTACCACGTGGTGGTCACGAAATGTTTAACTTTAACTCATATATGTATGAACAGTTCGATTAAGGGTAGTATAGAAACCTTTAGTTAAAACGTGAACGTGATGTCTAGATATTACCTGTATCGTATATTTACCCTGATAAAACGGACCCCTATTTAATGGTCATTACCAAATATTATTTACAATACACACCCTCAGACCTTACTCACACTTCATAGATAAAAGTGGCATGTGAGAGGCTTATAACTCTCAACATGGTATAAACACCTATAGCTCTCAATTCTTGGTTTGGGTTCAACATGGGCGGGTTCGTTTCGTAAATATTTTTATAAAGAACGTTTGTGTATCCGTTACATCTTTTGACAGTTTGAGCCATTTTTTTTAAAATGGAAACTAAAAGGAAACTAACTTTTTTTTTCAGGCCTTCGCTTACCCAACAGGCCTGTTTTGTCATATGTGAATCTTTTGTTGTACAAGTATAAACGGGCGGGTTTTGGTTTGAAAAGTATTTTTTTAAACATTCTTTAAAGCATTGGTTTTAAGTAGGACATATAAATGTTTAGGTTATGAAACTTTTGATTGTGTTATTGGTGTGGATAAGTTATATTAGTTGAATTTGGACATATAGTATTCTATGTATTCGAGTTTTTTACAATTTGTTTAGTGTATGCTTAAGTATTATACTTTTTATTAAACAGATTTTTTTATTTGCAATGAGCTAAAAAAAGTAATACACAAGGTGAATTGCTTTGCTTTGGCCCGTAAAATATGATTTTATGAGCTCACTTATAAATTTCGAGTAAGTGTGAAACTATAAAGATTTGATAATGCCTATTAAAAACAAGGAAAGCAATAATATGTTGCATCTAGTTGCGAAGAGTGGAAATTCAAAACGATTGCGAAGAGTGGCAAGTCAAGACGATACCAGAACACGTCAAGAATTGGTCTCCAAAAGCATCGGGGGTTATTATGGTGTGAGGTACTCTTTTCTTCAATATTTTGAAATTATCTGAATTTTTTCATTCCTTTAAAAACTCATTTCTCATCAATTTTTATAAAAACATATCTCAGAAACATCATATATGATTTGTGATACGAATCATATATGATTTATGAAAACCGATACGAATCATATATGATTTTTCAGACGTGATTGAAAAAAATGTATATAAAAAATTTTCGTCGAAAGTATATACATGTACTCCTAAATAGAAAGATGATTTAATTTCCGTCGCGATGGTATGTTGTGTTCTGCGTAACGATTAACAGTTTGTAAAATATTTAACTTTTTAAAAAAAGTCTTTTTGTTAAATGAAAAAAACGGTTGGTTAATTATGTCTATGCTTAAAAAAGGTAAATGTTAACCTTTTGCTATGTTTATAATGCGTTGTCATATTATTTACAGCATTACTCTCTCCGTCCCAAAAATATTGTCACCAGACAAAATCACACAGTTTAAGAAGAACATAATTAATATAACTTTCCCTCTCTTACTTTTTACAGAATGACAATATTACCCTTAACTAATTAATTCAAAACTTTTTTAATATTTGTAATAATAACCACAAAGGAGGGTAATATAGTAACTCGAACTAAATTCTATATCTATTTTTAGAAATGGACAATGATTTTAGGACAACCGAAAAAAGAAATGTTGATAATAATTTTGGGACGGAAGGAGTATTAAATAAATAAATCAATTACTTGAAAAAGAAATATTTAGTATGGTCAAAGTGTCAAACATGTCAAGAATGTTATAGTGGGGCGTTTATTTCGTTTACATTTTGTTACAGATGGTATGGTAGGGCCAGTTTGTTCCTCAAAACTGTCAGCCAACTATACCATGTTTCATCAATTACCAAATTCAAAATCCTTACTGAATTTGGGTATTTTGGCGACTAAAATAATCTCCCGTAAGAACTCGAATAAATCAGATGGAGTGGTCCCCACACTTTGTTTAAAAATTAAAGATTTAAAGCCTATGCACAACAACACAAATATAAGAACAAATGAACAATTATCTTCTGGCATGACTTCTATTCAAATATGTTTACGCCAAGAAACCAAGAAAAGTATAATCATTTCTCATTGTTTGGACATGTATCAATTCAAGTAAATGCATTGTCTCAACAAAGTTAAACCGTGGCAAACAAAAGAAAACGTGATATGGCTAGTAAAGCCTGCTATAATTGCTGCAGTAAATCAAAGGAAAGTAAAAGATTAAGAACAATGGAGAGAGCCAACTGCAACAAGAAAATCCCGGCCACAATCAAGAACCACCTTTCACCAGCTGACACAATGTGGTTCATAAGATTCTGTACAACAAACAACGATGATATGATCCCTGGCACACCGGTTATCATCCATCTGAATATCTCCATTGGAACAATAGATAGGCACTCATTGTCTATTAGAACACTAAGTTCCACATGGTGTCTCAATTGATGGGTAAAAATATGATAAAAAAATGACTACTTATTTCTAAAATGATTTGATTTTAAGATTAATTAAACACACACTTTGGAAAACATTCGAGCCATTTGACACATTCCCTTTATGCTTTTCATGTTTCCGTAACAAATCCATTTACTGGCCAAACTATAAGTAATCTTGAAAACATCCATCCATACAGAACTTATTAGTGATTATGTTTAAGAAATAAGATCACATAAATGGTACTCTTCTAAAATTTTAAGCATGTCGTGTAGGCCTTCAATGATTTATGGCCATAAAAGAGACAGGGGAGCGTACCCTTAGGGTGTCTTGGTAACTATAATATTTAGAATATATAAAAATAACACTATCGATAACTGTTGGCTATACTTAAGTAATGAGAAGGCATTATTTACCTGGATACTTTATTTACATAGTCATCTCACAATGAAGATGCACCGTCGATTAAGTAAACAAAATCTTGGGAGTACTGGTATCCAAAATGATGTGTGATTTGTTCCGCGTATACATTTTAAGAAACCTAAGTTGAGGTATTTTCTTGAGGTGTTCAAATATTAGCCAGAGCCCAATTGATATAGAAGCTTTCTGCCGAAAGAAGTACACAATAGCAAAAGTCTATTAAACTGTTAATGCGAATCCAAACATCTGATTAGAAGACAATAAATATAAGAATTCAGTTCCGAAAAGAGAAATCACACTCAGTTAATACACCGGAACTTGAAAACAGTAACACATTTCAGTCTAGTTGTACTTTTCAGAAAAGTAAGCTGCTTTTGGTACAACCACATTACCCACCTTAGGGAAGTATGGGAGCTGATTAAGAGAGTGCCAAGCTGAAGCAACATACTGCTCTACAACAGGCTATATTTTGTGTAGAGCCCTTTTCTCGTCGGCTCTAGCTTAGTGTATGTGGTTTTTGCAAGCCCAGGGGCGGTGTCCACCACACCAGCACTCGCTTCACAAAAAGAGGCACTCGGTTGTCGAACTTGGTAACAGACTCTTCAAACTGAAATCAGGCTTGTGCCATTCTCTACGGGATGCCGTTGCTCACCTTCCAAATCAGGTGCAGGTGCGAATGTCGATGAATGGTTTTAAAAGTTGAAGAAAAGAAACATTACCTGGCCAAGTCGTGAAGATTATAAAGCCCATATGGTATAGGTTTTCCGTCCCAACCCTTTGGAATATTTAAAGGATTGTATATTTTTTATCATCGTCATTGCTTTTAGCTTGACTTGTCAAAAGATGTATGAATAAGCCTTTTCTCCTTTAGTGCTTTCCTTGAACTCTTATTCTCGTTTTGAGTATGCTGATTCTCTATACTCGAGATTAAAATCTAAAACATCAAACATATATTAAGTGTATAAATGTTACTCTTGTTTTATTATATATTTATTTATTATTAAAACATAAAACACAAATTAAGACTAACACATAATACGAACATACCAATAAGGGTTCTATCCAGTTCCAGGTAATGTCAAAAAGTTTGCAGAATAAATGGTTTTCTTAAATCCTTTTATTTTGGCCAGAAAATTATTAACTAAAGTTGAAACAAACTTCTCGTTCACAAGGGCAGTTGGATGCGTTATGGATTTGTTACATGGATTAAAAATACATGCTTCAAGTTTTTGTCCAATGTGGAAACATATGAATATCTCAGGTAAATTCAAACACAATGCCAAACACTTCAATTAAACCTTATCAATCCTGACCCAATCTATTCTTAGCTTATTTCCCAGAGGATCATAAGTTGTTTACTTATGCAATCCAAACACCCCTTAAGAGTTCAGGTATATTTTCCTAGCATAGCAATATTGCATTAGTTTTAAGCTATAACTCAGAAGTTTGGTTAGTGGTATCTGAATGTATATATGCAGAGTGTTCACTGGATGAACTAATAAGATTAATAAGGTCGAGCCACATGCATACCGTTATGTATGTCATCAGTGCAAGGTCTTACACTATCCCACAGACCCACACACGCCTATCATAAACATCGAGTCACCTTGAGTTCAAAAGTATGAAAACGTAATTTTAAATAAAAAGACGTCGTTAAATTCTCACTGCACCATTGAGGTCAACATACATGTTTTACCTTTTATCAAAAGATTGATATCGACTCCATTATGTTGCTAAGTTATGCCAATTGTGGGGACTTAAAATTAATTGGAAGTTTTGCAGTTGATAAACCAATCGCTTAATGTTATAAGTCTTTCATTTTATCTACAATGCTGTAGGTGTTTACCTTTAAAGTGCACAAGATAAGAATAAACAACCTTCAACAAAAAAACACCAGTACATAAACATAAGTTCTGTATGTCAATACATGTTTTTTTTTCTTCTAAAAACTTGGCAATTGAAAGTTACCTCTTTAAGGTCAGTGCCAGGATTGGTACATCAATGTTTCAGTTCGAGTTCAAGGTCTACAAAATTGTTCTACCTCAAGTGACGTTTTGTTACATGTGGCAGATTATATTACAGTTCCAGTTTGGTTATACAATATTTTTTAGGATTTCATCAATTTTTTAGATGGTTTTGCTCCAAGTGTCAGTTAGTGCAGTTTGGTTTAACTGTAAATGCTCGTTCTGCTACCCGTGTCATTTTTATAGTTTTACAAGTATACTGATTTTTGTGGTATTTTTATTGGCGGTAATTTCTCAAAAGGGTGGTCTTGTAGTGGCCTTCCATTTTGTGTTAATTGCTCTTGTTTATCAAGTGTATTCGTAGGTTACGATAAATCTAGTATAAGTATTATAGTACACAACTATACACCATTAACTCTAAGAAATAGATGTTGAAAGTACTTACCTAAACCAGTCACAGGGTTGAAAATATAGGAACGAATTTGTCTCCTTTGGTTACTATAGGTAATCAGCTTCCTTTGATATCTACGTCGTTATGGCAGCTTTCATTTCCTTGACGTTCAACTCAAAGATCATGTCATTATATTTAACCAAAGGGATCATCCTACTTTGCTGCAATTTCTATATAATAACTGATTTTTAACAGTATAAGCAGTTGCAACATATATTTATCTGATTATAGCTGAAGTTCACCTTTAAAGATACGGTACAAGTTATAATCGTAAACAATGTATTAGAAGTGAAGAAAAGGGCTTGATATGAACATAAATACGTAAGTATGGAAAGAGAAGGGGTGTTTGGGTGTGCTGTTGAGAAGTGATTAAAAGTTGCAGGTGTACATTTGATTGGACGATCATCCATACTAGGTTTTCCTAGTGAATTTATCACGTCATTTCTTTGTTTCGCCATATATAAGAATCCAACTTCCATTCATCATTTCTTTTATCTGGTTTAATACAATGTAAGATCTTCTTCAGGATGTATTACATACATTAAACCATCAGTTATATGTTAAGAGAACATAATGTTCTTTCGCTGAATAACAGCCTAGTACAACCATCATTCATCTGTGCATCTAAAAGTACCAAAACAAATCAAATAAGTTATAAACTAATAAGCTCTAAATTATATATAAAACCACAACTATGACTAAAAATTTGGTAAATACCTTATAAAATCTTTCCGTGATAATGTTTTGTTCTCATATTTTCACTGCCTCGAGGGCCTTCTCAACCAAAGGCTCCATGGTCACAAACCATTGTTTGCTCAAACTATAGTTAAAAAACATGACACTTTTTCTTATATTTATGACTAAGATAATACACATACAGTGCTTTAACTATATATAAGATTATCATTTACTAAAAGAAGATACAATATTTGGTTCGACTGATCTCTACTCAAAACAAAGTGGTAATAGAAAGGCAGCGTCTTACCTGCTCATTTATTAGTATCAATGTCAGCATTGGTCTGCTAAGACTCCGCTGATTCCCACAATCCTTAAACAAAACAATCTCAAGTCTTGAGTATATGAGGAGATTGACAAAATAGAAATGTACCTAATGAGAAATCCACATATTCAATACTTACAGGTTTATATAAAAAAAAATAGGACTATATTAGTGACCACACAACACACAATATGAAAGAGAGTTGAAGCCCACACTCAAAATACACAAAAGGACAGAAAGAGGGGTTCTCGCGGGTGTCCGGAAACCTCATGGATTTTTTCGACGTATTATTAATTTTTGAAAAAACATCGATTTTCTCTAAATAAATCTTAAATGCACTCGGTCAATCAAAATGAGTTTCTAGTATTAGAGCTAAAAAAATTTTGTACACCCATATTCATATTTGGTTCTGATTCCGTCCCTGAAAACAACCACATGTAACCACAAGAAAAAACACCAGCCTACAATGCCAAATTAAACCAGACCCATATTTGCCAACAAATATAGGACCTTGTGTTGGAAACCAAACACATATTAGCTCACTGGTATATTTGCAGCAGCTGAAAACAGAAACTAAGGACCAAAAGAACCTGAACCAAACACAATGTAAGACATTGTTGCAAAACCCCGTTGTTGATGCAGCTGACACGGTTAATGGGATCTGGAAACTATTGCTGCCAATCTAAAACTATTTTGGTTTTTCTTCTTCTCACTATCTACTAATATTTCTTTCTTACAGTATGTAATATATGGTTGTCCAAATTTGCTGTTAGTATGATGTAACATTGAAAAATAACATATTTTATCCCATAACTCCCCTTGTTTTGTGTAAAAGAATATAACCCTTGCAACATCAAAGTAAGAGGTTTACCTTCGTTATGAGAACAACTAAAACCCGTTGTATTGATACCGCACGTGTGTTTTTGTTTCCGACTACTAACAACAAACGAAAGAACTTGCTGTGAACCCGAATCGCGTGAATTGGTGGCCCACGCTCTGCAATACCTGAAGAACATCAACCAATGTCCGTTGCTGCTTCTGCGAGAGGAAGTGTAGCGATGGGTTGTGAACGTGAATAACATAAAATCAGCACCCCACGTTTTGCAATATCTGAAAAACAACAACGAAGGTGCGATGGTATTACTGCTAACAGAAGAGTATGGCCGTATAACAAAGACAGCTCTTTTCAAATGGTTGTATCTAGAAGAAAAAAGAGTCCGACTAAAAATAATGTACCTTTGAAAGATGCACTATGTACGTATGTATTACGTATAGGACCGCGTACGCATTTGGGTGTCAAACTGTAAAGGTATGGTTCATGTATTAATTATAACATCATTCAAATCAAGACCTTTACTCTGCATCACAACCAACAAAACTTCTGCAGCTTTCATCTCGCCCGCTTTACACACGCCATTCGACAATACCCCATAAGTATGCACATTTGGAACAATACTTCTCTCAGTCTACTGATCAAACAACTTAAACGCACGTCTCATCCTCCCAGCCTTACAATTACAACTAATTATAGCAGTATACACATAAACATCAGCAACTATCCCCTTCACAAGCAATTCATCAAACACCTTCTCTGCATCCTCAACACATACCAAAAACGAATAAAAATCGATCAAAAGCGTATAAGTAGCCACATTATATCAAACCCCATCCATCCTCATCGAATCAAGTACCTGCTCCACTTCACTAAACTCCAAGTATTGTTGCATGCATATCAGATAATTCTATACTCTTAGCCTTAAAAAAAAAATAAAAAAAAAATAAAAGACAATTCTATACTCTTACCATAATGTGACTGATCTCTAGATCCAACATACATATTAGAAGAAACTATATCGCTATTTATTAGAGATTCAGCTTGGTCTTTTAAGCTCAGGGCAGATCTCTTCAGAATAGATACGTCTCCTGGAGGATCTGAAACCAAGCAATGAGGTCAAGCGATATAGAACCCTCCTGAAGATATCATCAATCATCCTTTTCACATTGGCGTAATCCTATTGAAGAATTCCTACGATAATTATCGTTAGAGATACATAATTACAGAATTAATGTGAAAAGAATGAGACACCAATAACCCGTAATGAGGTATACGGTTATCTTGATAAATAAGTCGTAATGTGTATATGTTTTATATGTTTAGATTAGATGTATCTATTATGAATAGCATTGGTTTTTTAAGAATTTATTAAAATTGTTTGAGATTAAAAAACAACAAAAGTTGTCTGGCTTAGTGGTAAATCTAGTGACTTGTTAAGTATAGGTCACGAGGTCAAATATTGCACTTGACACTTTTTTAAACAATTTACGAAAATCCATATCAGAAATGCGTTTCAAAACGCGATTTTCAAAATTGCGTTTCCAAAACGCTATTTTCAAGATCAGCGATTTCAAATCATAAAAATCGTAGAAAATAGAGATATTTTAGGGATTTCTGAAATACCATTGGCTAGTAGGTGCCATGTCGCATATGACTTGATACCACACCTCTAATCTCAATAGTATTTGTTTCTTAGCTAAAAAATCTCAAAAACCTTCCAAAAATACTTTACAAAAACGCAATTTTAAAAAGCGGGCCGCAATTTTCCTAAAACTGCGTTTTGAAACCACAGCTATATATAATAGGTGACACCCATTTTTTTATATTTTTTTATTTTTAACAACCCCATCCACCGAGAAAAAACACACACAACTGTCTGTACATCCATAAACCCTAATAAAAAAACTACCATCACCATCCTATCTTTTGATGATTGAAGAACATTCAACAAAACAAGGCAAAGCCACAACAGATTAAACCTTAATCCCCGCCTCCTATTCTTCAATGTAAATCCTAATCCATAATAACACAAAATTATCAGTCTCCTGGTCCTCTTTTTGAGTATTCGTTTTGTATCTTCAACATCGTATGTACAGTCAGGCCTGATCATCATAACTGTAATAACAAGAATTCATGATTGATTGGGCTACATCTGGAGAAAACAGAAAATGGATCGTCATAACTGTAATAACAAGAATGCATGATTGATTGGGCTACATCACGAGATTATTATAGGTAAGAGCTACAATGATTAATTATTTTCAGTTTTTTATAGTTTATGATTTCAATATGGCCCCTCTCTCTTTTTATATAAACCATATGGTAGATCTCGGTGGATCTGAGAGACCCAAGAGAGCAGGTTTAAAAGGAGTTAAAGAAGGTTAGTACAAAACCAAAAACTATGATATATCATCGTGTTTGATAAGGTACCATGCTAAATCTCTTCACTGAATTGAAAATCAATTTTTCTCTATTTAAGACGTCATATTCACTTCTTCTTTTTCATTGTAGGTTTGACCAGAATCTAATGCTTCACAATGTTGGCTCACAAACGAAACATTGGATAGGTACTGTACTTTTTTTATAAATTAGTCATTTAATCTAAAAAGAATAATTGCTATGATTATTAATCCAAAAAGAAGGACATTGATGTTCACTTATCAGTATAAAATGGCTCATAATTCCTAATTGGCATTTAGAATTAACAATACCAACCAGCCATGTAAGTATATATCCAAAAAATAGAAGAAATCATCACCAAAGGAAGTGTATCCAAAAAAGAGAAGACATCATCATCGTCATTTGTCAGTCCTCCAAGAAAGATTAAATGGGTTATTGGTGGTAATGGAGGAGACGCGTGGAATGATTTTGCCGACGAGACATATTCTGTGAAACAACACTAGGGAAACACGTTTATGATGGCCATCAACAACACCAATCATACTGCTCCAGTTTCTGCCTAGCAAGGTATCTGAATCTTCTGTATAGAGGTGACAATTTAGACCTATTTCTTATGAATGAGTAGATTAGAGTTATATTTTATATCTAACGGGTCAAAGTAGTACAATAATGAGAATTAGCCTTTATATCAAACTATTTTAAATTGTGACATTTTGTAGGTTACTATGAAACAAAAAAATGGAAGCAGTCCTGGTGAGCCATTCGAGATAATAGTGTATGGTTACTATCTAAAGCAAGGTACAGAACTTAAGGAGTCAAGAAACGTACCATGCTTAGATGTTGGTAAGCCAACGAAGCCAGTTTACATGCCACTTGAGGTAATCAGTTATCCATATACATTTTTTCATAGCACTCTAAACTTAAACTTACTCTGTTCTCGTCTTTGTTGTTAGTTCTGTGAGCTGAACACTATCAGCATAGACGAAACCCTGCTCCTCTTCGTGTGGAGAAGATGTTTGAAGCTATTAAGAGAACACTTCCGGGCCCACCATAGTTTCTTCTATGCATTTGGCATGAGTGAAAGCATTCTGACATACATGGTTTGTGCATCTTTCTTGTCGCTGCAGTGAAGTTAAAAAGGAGAGATTGAGAAGGTTTAGTACAGCCACACTAAATCAAGTCGTGCATGAGGCTTTGGCTTTTAATTCGCGACCTAGGACAAGAGGAGGGATGAGAGGACACCTCTATTATTGTACACAGTTATCTCGGTGATACTCTTGGTTATGGGGTTCTACAAATATAATGCTTGACTGCTTGTTAATCTCATGATATCCTCTGATTCTTTTAGGCAAGTGCGTTATTCATAGTATTCAATTGGATTGGGTTGTTATGTTGAGCATATGATGATGCACTCAACATAACAACCCAACAATTATTCAATTGGCTTGGGTTGTTATGCTGAGCATATGATGATGCACTCAACATAACAACCCAACAATTATTCAATTGGATTGGGTTGTCATGTTGAGTTCATCATCCGTTAGGCAGAGGAAGACACTCATTCATAAGGAAATTAGGTAGTATTTTGTTTTACTAACGAAAAACCAAACTAATGAAGTTCTTATATAGACATAAAAACAGAATAGTAAAACCTTTGTAATTTCATTAATATCCTGATCTGAGCGTATCTCAAGCACCAATGATGAGTGTCTAGCTCTGGATGAAGCTTACAGAATGCTTTATATTGCTTTTGAACCACAAATCAAGAAGATCGTTCAACAGATGGACATGCCCCCACCTGGTGTTAGACAAACAATGTTACAGTGACACTTTCCCCAAGAAGATATATGTTTATTTTTACACACAACCACCAATTTGCGCATGAGTTGTGTAAATACAGATATTCAGGTAAGAATGCTCTGCTTATAACATATGCCTAACAAGACTATATCAAGATTCATCTTTTTTGGTCTTTTTATTTATGTAAACTTGGTTGTTATATTTTGAAACAAATCAATATTCTTAATTTTATGCGCGTGTTGTAGCAAGTTGCGTATGCTCATTAGCAGGTTGTAGCAGGTTGCGTATGCTCATTAGCATGTTGTAGCAGGTTATAGTTCTAAGTCGTTTTCTTCGCCTAAAAGATTAGTGTTGGCAGACCTTTTTTTCTATCGTGATTCAGGTTTTGAATTTCTCTCATACAATTAACAAGTAAGGTTTGCCTTTTGCTTATATTTGATATGTGTAGAGGGTGGTTGGGAAAATTAAGTTATTTGTAGTGCAGGCGGGATTGGACTTGAGTACCCGGAAACATGTATCTATCAAACCCCACTTCATCAAACCCCGTCTGTTTAGATTAGTTTATTCAAAGACAATGCGTCATAACGAGAATGCCTTGAAACATGAGTCCGTTTTGCTGCAAAAGGGGTGTTTGGCTGTTGTTATAACAGTAGCCAAAACCCCCTTCTGCTGCAAAAGGGTTGTTTGGTTTCTGTTATAAGAAATGCCAAACACCCATTCTGATCAATTCTTTTTTTTCTTTTTTGCAGCTATGCAGATACGACTTCAAGATGCCCCGAAGAGCAAGCAAGAGAGTGGGGATTTTTTTTCCAGTTATCAGGATCATTTGCTTCTTCACAAAGAGACTTCCGAGTTATATGAAGATCAATAATCGCACACCATATATATTATGATTTTGAAGCATGGCTAATTTCACATATGAGAAATATGTAAAAGAATACGAATTGTTGAGTCGCGAGTTTGGCCAGAGTCCCAAGAGCTGCAACAATGCGGTAATGGATGATGTTTTGTCACCCAATTCAACTTTGTGCATCAGGAAACTCACTGGAGCTCAAGATTTTAACAAATGTTACCTCATCAATAGCTGCAGGGGACTTTGTAAAAAGAACGTGTATATCTTTTATATAATTTGAAAACTTAATCACATGATTTTACTTTTACATTTACTGATCGCAGGCTCTCAAATGGTAACAAAATGGAAGGAAAATTTCTCAAATGGAAAGGAGAAAAAGAATTTACTAAATCTCTCAATCATTTGCCATGTGTTGGTTGTGATGAGAGACACTATAAGGTATCAATCATTCATTTATGCTACAATACTTAGAGTAAAATGGTAATATGTACATGTCGGACGGGTTGGTTAACAAGGTTTGCATTGGTTTATGGTTTACGTCAAAGTATATGGTTTTGTCAACTACATTATGTTCAATTGGTACATTATAGGTCTTCACCTGGGTTTAAAAAGAGGTAATTAACTTTTTCATCACGAAAAACACGCTTAATAATTTCTTTTAACAATATATGTTCCGATGATTTACAAAGGGTCGTCAATTTGGCTATACATCATTTTTCCTACATTTTTACATGATCAAGTAATCACGAATTATTGTCTAGAAGTCAAAAAACCGAATTCATGGATCATGATCCGACTCATGATTAGTAACAATAACTACTAAAGCAGAGGCTGATAAGTGGGTGTCTTGCATTAGGGTTCTTGATCCGAGATCAGCTGAAACACCATGTTTTATGGAGTTTCAAGACCGTGAGGCTGCTTTCAGTATATGCAATGATAAGGAGTATGGAACACTTTTAGCTGTGGGTACAGCAAAAGGTATTTCATTTTGGCCGAAAAGATCTTTGATTTTTGGATATATTCATATATATATCGGTTTCTAAAAGATGGAAGTCTTCATATCCATGTCATAGTTATAGTAGTATTTTATAATATCTATTTAGGTGGATGTTTTAATATTTTCCTTATCAGTTGCTATAACATTCATAAGAAACTGAAAGTTGGTGATATCGGCTAAAGAAAGAAACTTATTATATCGATCTTTCTTAAAGATGGAAAGTTGAATATAAAATAATGAATTTGATTTTTCTTTGCGATTTTGGTGTCGATTTTTCTTCACAATTTCCTGATGGCAGTTTGCGGTGAGATATTTCTGTTGGTGCTTTAGTTATCCGTGACACGGCTGCTACATGTGTGGGATCAAACCGAGGTGCAACTCAAGGTAAATAAGGCTCTGTTATTTTTTGCTTAGTTGTTTCGGTTGTGTTGTGTTTTTTTTAATATCCTGTATTTGTGTATCCATTTTTTTACAGCCATGTTTTGCTTTTAAATTTTGCATTACTTTTTATAGGTGTGCCTTCTTCATATTATTTGAGATAACATAAAAGGCGGGATGCCCCAAAGCGACCAAGAAAATAAACAGGTACATTTCTGAGGCTAGGTATACAGGTTCAGTCTAACTAACTGATCAGATTTTACCCTCAGTATGCTTTTATGCATTGTTGCTTACGATGTGTATTTTCGAGTTAATCTTAAATTATACTTGAAGGTATCACTCCTTAAAGGAATCGTAATAGGAGGTGGTGCAAGCGCATGAGGGTGGACCCTTATTTTATCTTTCATATATAGAGAAGGATGAGGGGCATGCGTGTGAAAGGCCTATCTAATAGCGGAGAGTCCAACATTGGCTTACGATGACACAGATGTTGCCAATTTGTAATATAATAAGATTATTGAAAGGTATGTTTTTTAATCTCATTAATTATGAGCATTATGTTTTGTTTAATTGATATGTCATCGATACATATTATATCAGCTAAAGTGATCAAGTTTACTAAATTAAGCTGTGTATTACTCCAGTTGATGTTTAGTTATATTAAAGTTTTGACTTTTGTGTTTTTAAAGGATTGATTATCTAAACAAACTATTTAAAAGTACAAATTTTTTTAGTAGTTTTTTGGTTTTTATCAATTGATTTGAATTAATTAAGTACTATTTAAATCTGATATAACGTATATGTTTTATGACGGAGTAAAAATGGGAACGATATGTAATGAGTTTTCATTATATAAGAGGTCAATTTTTATTATGCAACCACTAGTCAGTTTTCATAGTTTGTACAAAACACATTTATTTAACCACTTTTTCGGATATCGAAATATCTAAATGATAAGAAAACACGGGGCCAGAATATCTCGAAACAATTTGCTATGTCCAAAGAGCCTGTTAAAAGTGTATGTGGATATGTCGGATTGCTTACTTAAGTGCATAATTCTACTAGGAGAATATGTCACTGTCACTGCTGACATTGGGAAGTCGTTCACATGTACCGCCCGTTTTGACTCAAAGGTATGGTTTTGTTATCCCATTTAATTATCTATCAGTATATAGTACTAATGGGCAAGGTTTTAAGTGTCGATAGATTTATGTTAGTGGGTTTATAGAGTTAAATAGGCAAATATGTCCAATTGATTTACTTAGGCTGGGTTTCACCCCACAAGCGTTTGGCCTGAAACACTTGCATACACAGGTATTAATCTGAAAGTGCACTTGCGGAAACATGAAATGGATCTTTAATAACAGTAGCCAAGCGAGTTAGCTGGTTCCTTAATTGGTATCTTTTTCATCTTGATTAGCTCTAATATTACGATGAAATCGTGCCTTTATTTAACCAATATCAATTCAAGTGTATGTATGAGTGTTCAATAGAATTTTTTTTAATGGTAATAGAATGTTGGTTGATGGTGTTTTTAGTAAGATAACTGTCACGTGTTTAGCACTCCAAGTGCGAGGTCAACAAATAAAAAAGACCAAATTGAAGAATTTCTTCTGCCGCTAGATACTTCTGAGGCTCTGCGTCAAAAAAGGGTTCATGCAGTCTTTAGTCACGTAAGTTATACCCATATCAAGCCATTCATAAATGAGTCGAAAATGCTAAGTATTAATGTGTATAGATTTCAAGTCCATCTTGTGCACGCTTGGAATCATTATCAGAATCTCCGATCCCCAGGACGAGGTTGGTGAGGGCAGTGGAGCATATACATTTGTTTGTTTATAGTTCTCTGTTTGTTCTTACAGAAGCAATAGGATTTTGAGCATTTCGAGTGATTGCAAGAAACCAATCCTTTAAGGTGTGTCTTATTTTGTATCATTTGGTTTTTTATGCTCTTACCCTTTTAAACCGAGACTAAAGTTCTGTTTCCAACAATTGAGAATAAGAATAGAGAAATTAGCCTTCAATGTTTTTGTGGTCATATTCTCTGGTAATGTCATTACAAGTAACACTACATCAGAAACATATAAATGGTTCCTTTGCTCCTAAAGCTTAATCTTTTGTATTGTGTTTACCAAAGCTCCTCTCTAATTTAATGTTCTATAACCTTTTTCAATTGATAAATGCATTATTCGTTTTTACTAAGTTTTGGCCAACTTATGTTTCAGAAAAACTGTAGTAATAACTTTTTTTAACCTAATAATCTGAGTATTTTGTGAATGATCAGTTCTATGGGTCTGATTGTAGATTTTGGTGAGGCACTTGGAGGCCCCTCTGGATCATTCGATATTTTAATGTTTAAGTTTACGCTTTGCTAGCCGAAAGTATCAGGTATTGCTTTCATTCCAGTTTTAAACCTCCTCTTATACTTGTGCAGAGGTGAGAGATTGTACGGGTTAGGTAACAGGTCAAAAAGAGTTCTTGTCAAAACAGGATATATTTTAGTACTTGCCAAATCGATCATGTTAGGTTGGGTCGACCTGCAATCACTTCTTTCATTAAACATTACTGATATCTATTGTGTTAGGAAAGCAATATCGTTATAGTTAATAGTTTAATATGGATTAGCATAGACCTTAGGTAATATTTGACCCTTTTGCACCTGTAGTTTCATTGACCGTAGGAGCTGCATGAACTCCAATAAGATGCATCCTTTTTAAGTGATCAAATAGCATTAGTCGTGCTCCGTAATATTACTTGGGAATGTTTGCTGCGACCTTACAGCGAACTTAAGCTTATTTTACTAAAAAGTTTAGTTACATTAAACTATGTTCACAGTTAATTGCGCGCCAGGTTCCTTTAAGGGACAATTTATGTTTTCGGGATATCAAAATTTTGAATAAAGTCTATCAACTCTAGGAAATGGGATCGAAGAAGGCTTGTGCAAATTATAATAGTGAACTTTATTTTAGACGATTCAAGATCACATGCCGCAAATTCCATGGTTGGAGGGTTTTGAACGGGGAGGGACAGTATCTCATCCCATCTCGACATCTTGACAATCCGCTTCAAGTAAAACATAAGAGAGAAGCTAATGCTACAAGATATCAAGACTGCTACATTAACTACATTTCCTAAAGAGACTACTAATCCATAATAAGTACAGCTCCATGAAGTTAAAAAACACCCTATAATGACTCTAGAGGTCGTATTCTTGCTGGTACATGTTACAGTGCAAAATGGAATTGTCGCGGCGAATGCCTAATTGATACAGTCCTGTAAATAATTACATTCCTTCGTGTAAACCGCGTTATTGCTTTGTTATTATTACTTTTTACCATTAAATTTGTGCCACAAAGAAAAGGGATTTAATAAGTGTATGATTAAAAAGGTAAGATTTTTGGTTAAGAGAATAACCTATTGACTTATGTAACTGAAATTTCATAAAGTGTGTGAATGGTGGTATGTTGGTGCAGCGTCATGCTTTTATATAAAGCAGCCATGACGGTTGTTTCGGCTGTTCACTCGGTCTACCCGAAGTTGCAAGGTCATTTCTCAGTCGGTCTACCCAAAGGCTTTTATATAAAGTGGTTTCAGGGTTATTATTACTTCATCGTGGACCCCCAGGCCTCTGCCTCCTCACCTGGTTATTCTTGAAGACAAGCTTCAACTCCAACGTCATGATATTCAACGGATTGCGGCAGAGAACAGACACTGTTAGGCCAGAACTTATGAACTGAATTGATGAGTATATTGTTTTCCATCCATTTGATGCGACAAAAATCAAACATATTGTTGAAATCCAGGTACAGTTTTGATGATTCTGAAAATGGTAATCTCATCTATCCTTTTTGCTTATGTTTTTTTGTGCGTTAATAATGAGAACACGTGTATCATAATGGTTCAAATCAGTTATACTTAAGCATACACTGTTAATGTGTTGAGCTTGTGACTCATTATTCAATAACACATAATGAGTTACGTAGATACTTTCAATATATTGACGAAGCGAGATTAAAAAATGATCGGGGCTATAATTTTTTTTAACCTTAAGATTGTAGATATTATTTCTTTTAACATAATAATTAAATAAAACTAGAAACATATTTTGATGTACTTGATGCACTTAAAATATATTTAAAAAATTTGATATTTTGTATAAAAAACTAACATTAAATTGAAAAAATCTATATGTATCACGAGACACCCCTCGCTCCATCCCTAAATATATATCAAAAATATGTTCCACATGTATACTGAAACGTGATACTACAAAATTTACTATCAATTTTTTTTGTCTATATTGGTCCATGACAACTACCTTGACTTTTTTGTTCTTATGCGTGACATTCGGACATATTGCTATCTCTGATAACTATCAAAGTTGTAAGGTATGGAAAAAGAACCCATTAATTATCTAATGTTCTAAAACCCGGGTCAACCTGGGCCGGGTTCCGGCTAAAAAACGGGGTCATTATTGACTTAGATTTCACATTTTCGAAACCCGGTTCGACCCGTCGTGTTTAGGTGATCCGGGTCAACCCGGTTTTCGAGACCCGACCGAATTTCGATTTTTTTCGGTTTTTTGAAAAAAATATGTAAATTTTACGTATTTGCGACGGAATTTTATTTTTACATATTATATTCGTTGGCAAACAATTTATAACTTCAATATACGAGAATTTTTATGGTTTTTATATATAATTTTTGTTAATTATTAAAATTTTAAAAAAATGATCTTTTTAAAAACCCGGGTTGACCCGGATCCGATAACTTGACCGGATTGATTTAAAACCCGTTCAAAACATTTCCCATTATCATAAACTATATTCCCACACTGATAAGGATATTTGTAAGTTTCACATTCAATAGGAAAAACTTTGTATCAAAAAAATATTGGAAACAAACCTTTTCATTGGCTCACAAAATAATAGAATACATGTATATTCATTTAAGGGAAACTTCTTATATGACCCTCCATAGACTCATAATTACGTATATATTCAAACTAAAGTTAAAATTTCGTATATACATCCTTCATAAACGTAATTCAATATACAACCAATCTATTGTTTTATGTATTTTTAAATTCTAAAAATAGTTATAATAATAGTTTAAACAAAAAATAACTATTACACCCCTAGGGTGAGGTAATTTTCAGAATCAAATAAATGTACAAAACTGCGAGAACCATCTTTTTACTTTTAGAATGCACATGTATATTCATCGGGTTAGTTCATTTGGGAGAAATACATGAATTTTCATTATCATAGGTCACTAGGAACATGTATCTTATGACCATGCACATGTATTTGTTTTGTATGTATTATAACTATCTCTTTGTTGGATAATATGAAAACACATGTGCACTCTTCATATGGCTCATAATACTCAGATCTATAACCAATAAAATATTTATTAAATGTTAATTTAAACATAATAATAAAAATACATATTCATTGTTAAGAGTATAAATGTGATTCTCGTATTTCTGTACATTTATTTGGTTTTAAAAATAACCTTACACTATACCCCTAAAGTCAATTGATATATATTGTATATTCAAGTTTTTCTACTTTGCTATGTTCGAGATATGAATTTAAAGTTAATTACTCCATAAACAAATCTTCGTTATCTTCACTACTGATGCGTCAGTAATTAATTGAGGAAAATGATCAATTCAAATATTCAACATACATATATGGCCGATAAATGTTTTCATCTTGTGTTGTACCACAAAGAATACTTTCGGTTCGCTTTTCAATATAATTTTTATTAATTTCTTTATCTTCGTGTCGAATTCAAATTTGAGATGAAAAAAGAAAAAAAGAAAAATAGATAATAACTATTAAGAATAAGGGCATAATGGTCAAATCTAGATCTAGATTATAATTATAATGTTTTTCATAGATTTAAAGAGTAGTAAAAGGCAATTTCGATATATTTGACAAATTTAATGTTTATAAAAAGTATATACGTAATTAAAACTTTCGCTTGGATATATACGCAATTATCACGCTTTGAAGGGATATATACGCAATTCTCTCTTCATTTAACTAAATGTTGTTTCGGACCAAATCTAATAAAAGTTATACGCACATAATGGAGGGACAATTTTAGGTTGTGTTTCTATTGTTAAATCTTTTTATAATTAGTATTTTAACATGTCATCCTACTCCAAAATAGGTTTATTTATGTGTTAAATTCATAAACCAAATATGACGTAGATTTATGCACATTCGTAAAGTAACATGACACCAGACACAGTATTCGGGTGTACCAACAACTAATACTAACAAAGAATAGTTTATGTTTAAGCAACATAGTTAAAAAAAACTATAAACCGATATTAGTACAAAGAAAGATTCACATGGAACAAAAATGTATGTTGGGTTGACCAAGGCTTAAAAATATCAAAATTAGTTTTCTTTTAGTTTTCTTCAAACAAAAACGGGTCCTATTATCAAAAGATTCAACTAATACGCAAACGTACGTTTAGAAAAGATTTACGAAATGACCCCGCCCGTTGGGCGGGTTACGACGCTAGTACGTATATATATATATATATATATATATATATATATATATATATATATATATATATATATATATATATATATATATATATATATATATATATATATATATATATATATATATATATATATATATATATATATATATATATATATATATATATATATATATATATATATATATATATATGTATATATGTATATACGTATATATATATATATATATATACGTATATATATATATATACGTATATATATATATATATATATATATATATATATATATATATATATATATATATATATATATATATATATATATATATATATATATATATATATATATATATATATATATATATATATATATATATATATATATATATATATATATATATATATGTATATATATATATATATGTATATATATATATATATATATATATATATATATATATATATATATATTAATATATATATATATATATTATATATATATATATATATATATATATATATATATATATATATACATATATATATATATACATATATATATATATATATATACATATACATATATATATATATATATATATATATATATATATATATATATATATATATATATATATATATATATATATATATATATATATATATATATATATATACATATATATATATATATATATATATATATACATATATATATATATATATACATATACATATATATATATATATATATATATATATATATATATATATATATATATATATATATATATATATATATATATATATATATATATATATATATATATATATATATGTATATATATATATATATATATATATATATATATATATATACACATATATATATATATATATATATATATATATATATATATATATATATATATATATATATATATACACGTATATATATATAAATATATATTTATATATATATATATATATATATATATATATATATATATATATATATATATATATATATATATATATATATATATATATATATATATATATATATATATATATATATATATATATATATATATATATATATATATATATATATAGATATATATATATATATATATATATATATATATATATATATATATATATATATATATATATATATATATATATATATATATATATATAGTGTAACTTTATTTACAAAACTCATCTTAGTGACAGAACTTGCAGAACTCTTGTTTTTGAAGGCAAACATGTATGTTTGAAGGAGTACATGTATGTTTTTAGAGAATATATGTATTCACGAAGCATATTTGAAGTTCTTTTTGTCAAAATTAAATAAAATTAAAAAAAAGATATCCAAAAACATACATGTTTGAGGGCGTGCATGCATGTATGTGCACGCATTCAAAAACATACATTTTTTGAAAGCGCGCATGCATGTATGTGCACCGATATAAAAACATACATGTTCGCTTTCATAAACATACATGTAAGCCTTCAAACATACATGTTTGCCATAAAAAGCAAGAGTTCTGCAAGTTCTGTCACTAAGATGGGTTCTGTAAATAAAGTCCCCCTATATATATATATATATATATATATATATATATATATAT